>JAQFZX010002532.1:0-18368 GCA_034682405.1 Hydroisotoma schaefferi | reverse complement strand
ACTACTACTACTACTACTACTACTACTATTACTACTACTACTACTACTACTACTACTACTTACTACTACTACTACTACTACGGTATAAATGATGAATTTAATAATGAAATGAGAACTCCCAGTGACTCACTCAGCATCCATTCCTTCCATCATCATATCATGTATTATAATTCAGAGTCATAAAAATATGGAATACATAATATAATGTAATAATAATAGATTAATATAATAGAGAAAGATGAGACTTGTTCAGATGTAAAGAAGAGAGGAAAGTAAAGTTAAAGAGATGGAGATGGATGGGGCTAGTTGAGATGTTGCAAATAATCCCCCCCCCCCCCTATTTCCCCCCATTATTATTATTGACCTTGATGACTCCAACTTTTATTCGCACATGGAAGAAATCAGGTTGAGAATAGCTGTATCATCATGTAATAAAGTTAGTGGAGTCAGAAAGTAGATTGTAGATTGTTGAGTAAATATATATAACATAGTTAATTTAGAAGACTACAAATAAAGCCGGCCGTATATGACATTTATATTTCCTCATATCATCAGGTGTAAAATATATTGGGGAAATGTGTTCCAAGAACGGAGAAGAAGAGGAGTGTCGTCGTAGACCCAAACTGGTTGTCTTTGACTTGGGTCCGTCTATTTCTAATCACATAACATATTTATTATTTAACTTAACGACCTTTGCAGGTTGTCCCTTATAGGTTTCATTCCTTTTTGTTTCACCCTCATAATATATATAAATATATATATAAATATATATATATATATATATATATAGACTACACTTTATGGCCATTCTGGGTGGACACGCATGTACAACCTCCATTCACAACTAAAGGGTACACACCTTACTTTATAAATAAGGGGGCAGGAAGGGGGAAGGTAGAGGTTTGGTTAAGGATATTTTGGTATCCCCCTCACAGGTCAAAGGTCGTAGATGCCCATGGAAAGAGGATAAAACACTATCCGGAAGTACCCCAAGTACTCCAATATCTCTTTGAACAAGGAATCCCCGTGGCCGTTGCCTCCCGAACCTCCGAAATCCAAGGGGCTAATCAACTTATCGGATTGTTTGGATGGGAAAAGTATTTCCAATACAAGGAAATATACCCTGGATCCAAACTCAACCATTTCAAAGTGTAAGAATTCATAGTAATGTGTAGTATAGTAGTTAGTAAAGTATTAAACCTTTATTATTTTGACATTAATTTGTAAAGGTTTGGTCTTGGTGTAGATTTGCTGAAAAGACGGGTCATGCCTACTCCTCCATGATGTTCTTTGATGATGAGGATCGAAATATTCGTGACCTGAGGTCAGTTGGAGCTCATTGTGTCCTCGTTAACGAAGGGGTCGACATGACCCTCTTTCAAAAGGGACTATCCGACTTTGCCAACAAATCCCATACCAAATAACACCTTTTTTTTATATATATATTTATTTGAAACTTAGTACTATTTATATACTGTGATATTTTATTCCAAAAATAAACAATATAATGAAATGTTCCCTTTATATCTCTCTTCCTTATTACGAAGCGTCAATTGATCCCAGCGTTACAAACGCTTAAGCGTTTTATACATAAATATACAACACAAAAAAGTAGGGGTAAGTTGAGAAATAGTGTGAGCGGGAAAGTAAATTTGAATGATTCTACTCTCCAGAAAACAACGTGGTTCTCATCATTTCATTTAATATTTTGGAATTCGTGGTCAAGCTGCCCTTTTTTGAAATTCGAAACTTCCTATTTGATCCAATTTAATTGTTAAATAACAAAAAGCCACACCTCCCCCGACCTTTCCTTATAACCTCTGCCGTAATTTTAAAAGGGAAGTTTGGAAAGTGAGGGAAAAGGTCAAATGGAGACCAGTCCCCCCATGGAGCAGGACATAGAGGTAGATTTGACCTCTGCTGAGTTGTCAGTTTTAGGGGAAGGAACAGCCCCCACTCCAAGGTCGATTGAAGTGATCAAACCGCTCCAGGTGGAAATTGACCTCGGGACGCTGCTCGTTTCTGACCCCAATGACCTCTCCATCAACAATCTCAGGTAATTTGTAATACTTTTTATTCTTTCAGGGTTTATAAGGGCATATCCGTTTATAACCCCCTTGTCCTGTTTATTAAAATGTAGAAATAATGGAGAAGAGTATTATAAATCGCTGGCTCGAGATAATGTTCAGTTGTTGGTGAATGAGATTTGGAAATTGCCTTTTGAAAGAGTGGACGACGTTGTTGTCACTAAACTCCCAAAACCCACCTTTTTACTTCCCCGAGAAAAACCCGCACCCAAAGCCAGACCCCTTACAAAGTGGCAATCTTATGCCAAAGAAAAGGGAATCACCAAAAGGAAAAAAACCCGGCTCGTTTGGGACGAACTTGTTAAGGTCAGTTGGATAAGGTCAATACTTACGGGGACCAAGAGGTCATCTTCTAAATTGAGAGGTTAATTAAGGGAGCTTTACTCTTATATAGAAATGGGTTCCCCGATACGGTTTTAAAAGGGCGGAAGCGGAGCATGAGAAAGATTGGTTGTTAGAAGTACCTGGAGGGGCGGATCCTTATGAGGATCAATTCGAGAAAAAAGCGGATCTCAAGGCAGAGAAAGTTTCGAAAAATGAACTTCAGCGGCTAAGGAATATTGCTAAAGCGAGGAAAGTTGACGTTCCGAAAACGGGATTGACTTCCAAGGAGAAACCCAGTAAAAATGAGGTACGGAAACAAACACAATTTATTAAAAGATTAAAACACTTGACCTTGACCTGTATTGAAGTTTTAAAGTGTATTTGTTGTATTTGTTGTAGCTTCATCAAGCAATGCACGTGGCCAAGAAGGCGACAGCCTCTTTGGGTAAATTCCAACAGAAACTTCCAAAAGAGAAGCCCCTAAAGGGTACAGGGAAGAAACGGAAGTTTGATCCGCTGGTTATGCCAACTGACACAGAAAAATCAAAAAACCTCGAGGTTCTTCAAAGGGTCATGACCAAAAAACCGAAAGTGGATTTCCAAAACGCTGTAGATCGTCAAGTCACCAGGGATAGTGCTATCGAGTAAGTCTTATACTATTTTATCCACACTTTACCCGATTTATTAACTTTATTTTACTATCGCAGAGCATCCGAGAGAACCCCAAAGGGGGCAAAGTTCCGGAGCAGAAGTCGAGGCGCTGGCAGAGGGGATGATGATGATAGGGATAGTCGAAGAAGCAGCAGTGGTGGTGGGGGTAGAGGAGGTGGAGGTGCTCGTGGTCGTGGGGGTGGCCGAGGTCGGGGTCGTGGTCGGGGAGGAGGTGGTGGTGGTGGGCGGGGTGCAAAGACTTCCTTCGGAGGTAAAGCTGGTGGGGGGATGGGCCGTGGTGGGGGCGGGGGTATGGGGCGTGGAGGAGGCGGTGGGGGCGCTGGAATGAAATCTAGAAAAAGTGGACCAGCCAGGACGAAACGGCGATAGATCATGTCCATAAATCTATATGAAATATTTTTTCGCATTATCAAAAGTAGATTTAGAACTTTTGTTGAATTCGAATAGATTTATTATAAACTAGCGTACCTATAAATATATAAATCACTTGACTCTTTTCTCTCCGATTGTTTTTACTCGGAATAAAGTACCAAGAATAATTCATCTGAATGTTATACTTCTTGATAACCATTGACATCACAATCAAGGCTCGGCTTGGATATTTTATGAACTTTTTAACGCTGTGAGAGTACGTTTTCGTACCATGTAGGGTTTTGTGCTTATCTGAAGTAAACAAACCTAGTATTCCAATCATGCATGAGGTTAATCTGACTACTATTGCGATAGGACGACGACTGGCTAGACTTAAAACCAGTTTTGTGGTGTATCCAATGTATAAAGAATATTGATGATATAAAGTCTGGTTGTTCAACAATTCCAGGGTCACCCATCGAGAGGGGAGTTTGAGAAAGTTACAAAAAGTTTAAAAACTCACAATGTTTTCGTCTTTATTTAGTAAAAAAAGGTTGGTGGATGCTTAATATTAGGTAGAGAGAGTTGTTTGTATTATTTCTTTGTACCCCGTTCATGGGGTGATCTCCAAAGTTAAGAAGATGAAGACCTACAAGGTTCTGACCTCTCTAAAGTTTCAAACTGCCTCATGTCTGAGCAGTAGAGGTTGGGGTTCACGAGGTTATAGCAGCGCTGGAACGGTGGTAGCGCTTCCGGAGATACAGCGCTTCATAGTGGACTGCATGACCCGGGTGGAGGTACCTAAAAAACATGCGGAACAACTTGCAGACGTCCTCCTTGCAGCCGACTACCGCGGTCACTACTCCCATGGACTTAATCGGCTCGGTCAGTTTATTCTTTCAGGGATTTACCATGCACAAAGTACAAGCGTCCGTGCGCCCTGGATGCGACGGCATGCCCAACCTATGACATATTGCTCAGATAATTTTTACGCGTCCTATACTCTACGATTGGGCAAGAGGAAGCGCCGGGCATACTCTCTAGGAATATGCCCAGGTCATTGGCGCATATTTTGAGAGGGTGTGGGCACGGCGCTTCTCTACTTCTTATACTGTTAGCGCCCTAGACACGAGGGCGTGTCCAAGAGGGAAAATTGCTCAGATAAAGCAAACGCGCCCAACACTTAACGATTAGGCAATGCCGGGAATATGCCCAGGGCATCGGGGTATAGCTGGCATGGCACTTCCCTATAGTTTCTATAAAACGGTAGGATTTGAAACCCTGTTTTTGTTATTTATTAGAAATGTATGTAAATGACGTAAAGTCGGGGATCTGCGATGGGAATGCGACTGCAAAAATCCTAAAGGAAACGGCCGCCACGGCCTTTGTGGCTGGGAATAATGGACTTGGACCGGTCATAGGGAACTTTTGCATGGAAACTGCCATGAACAAAGCAAAGGAATCCGGTGTAGGCTGGGTTGTGGCTAAAGGTTGAAACCAAACTTTCAAAACCATTATTTTAGAAAAGAATTGAGCTAATTATATATCTATTTCGTAGGGTCAAACCATTTTGGGATCGCTGGGTGGTACACGCTTCAAGCGGTGGAGAGGAAACTGATTGTAATTCTATTTATTTTAACGCTTGTAAAGTATTTGACCCACCAAGGGTCACGTTCAACCTCTTATTGTGTCTTTTTATTGTTTATATATATATATATATATAGGGAATGTCATTCACAAATACGAGTCCCTTCCTAACGCCTACAAGAAGTAAGGTCCAAGCATTGGGGACTAATCCTATTTCAATCGCTGCCGGAGGAAGCGGCAGCGATCAATTCGTCTTAGATATGGCCACCACTGCCGTCGCTGTTGGAAAGGTCACCTTTAAAGACATAATCATATTCATATTTGATTTTTAACTCTACTATTATTCAAAATAGATTGAAGTGCAAAAGCGTAAAAATGAGCGGATTCCTTCGGGTTGGGCTTTGGATTCGTCGGGTAAAATCACAACAGACCCTACAGAAGCCATGACCGCGGCCTCCCTTATGCCTTTGGGAGGGGCCGAAATTAACAGTGGCTACAAGGGATATGCACTTGCTGTCGTTGTTGAACTTTTCTGCGGCATCTTGGCAGGTAAATATTAACCAGAGTAAATTAGAGTTCTCCAATATCCGGGCATCCGTGAAATGTGCCCATAAAACGCGCTGGGCATGCCCAGCTATTTATTATGCATTGAAAAACTACCTGGACAGGATGCCCTGTTTTGGGCATGTCGTAGCCCGATAGCGCGAGAACGTCAGGGCATTGGAGCCCTCGTTAGAAAGAGGCTCTAAACTCCCTGTGCGTGCCCTTGTGCCATTTCTTATGCAACCGGGGTCGTAAAATTATCTGGGCATGATGCCCTTTTTTTGGGCATGTCGTAACGCGAGGGTGCAGGCCATCGGAGAACCATAGAGAACATACATTTTCAGCCTTCTATAATCTGATCTCTAGGGAGTGCGTACGGTCCAAACGTTCGAAAGTGGATGACGGCCACAGTTCCTGCTAATCTTGGTCAGTGTTTTGTGGCCGTAGATCCCAGTTGTTTTGCCCCGGGATTTGAAGAAAGGTTTAGTGACTTGTTAAGGATTTTGAGGAACTTAACACCGGTAAAAATGTCAATATAATACGTCCTCACAGTCCCCCCCCCCCTCTGTCACATTCGATAAATAACTTATATTTTTTTGTATAGGTTGACCCTGGAAAGCCCGTACTTGTTGCAGGGGATCCCGAAAATATTCATATGAAAAAGGTGGATTCCGTTGGAGGTGTTCAGTATCATCCAAATCAGATGCAATCCTCCGTAATTAACAATTCCCATATTTTATTACACAAAATATTCTTAAAACTGTTGGATTCTGATGAATATTTGGTTTTGGACTTTCAGAAAAAACTAGCAGAGAAATTGGAAGTGGAACCAATGAAGATTTTGAAATAATTTAAAATAAAACAAGGTCGAGGTCACACTAACAGGCCTATTTTTGAGAGAAGCTTGCAAACAAGAGAAGAGAGTACGTGTAGGGTCAAACTAATACTTAAGTAATTACTAGATCACTGTCTTAAATATTTTTGAAAAATACAACCCTTTATTCCAAAACTTATAAATTGTACAGAAAGAGTTTATTTAAATTCTGTAGTAAAAAAACGTGTCATTTTAGAAGAGTTATTGTTCTTTTATCCATAATAGTATTCGGTCAGTGCCAAACGACATTACTTTTAAGCCCAAAGTCACCCAACTTAGCAAATCGAGTGTTAGGTCCTTGAGTGCCGATGATAGGAGGGATTGTAGGAGAGCCATAAGGGCTGGTTGACGAGGCCGAAGCTCCTGCCTCCGTATTTCCTTGTGTTCCATCTCCTCTTAGAATCGAAACTAACTTCCAGTTCCCAACATAATTTCCTGGTTTAAAAACACCAAATTTTTACTTAATTATCTGCCCCATAATAATAATTGTAAACTTAACTGCCAAACCTTTCCAAAGTCGAACACATCCATCATCCCCAGAAGAAGCTAGAATCGTTCCCGTAACATTCCAAGCAACTCTCCAAACCGTTGAGCTGTGTTCTGTACAAGTTGCAACGGTTCTCACAATATATTTAGTCGATCCTTGGTTATCATCGTCCATAGTTCTAAAGAAAGATAACCCATTAATTAAAAGACATTTAAGACTATGTGTATATTAAAAGGGCTAGAAGCTACCCTTGAGGTTCCAAAGAAATGATTTTCAAATCCTTGGAAGCGATTCCAAGCATGTGATGAGATCGACCCAGGTTTGGAGCAAAGGAGATATCATTAACCGGTTCCTGAACATCCGCCAAACTCTCAATTTTATTCCAACGACGCAAGTTCTCATTGAATTCATAAACCAATACTTTGGGAGTGTCTGGCAAAGTGTCGTCACTCCCTACGGCAATTATGGGTGCGAAATGACGAGGATAAGTTGGATTCCAGGCGATACAGGAACAGGAGAACTTGACAGAGAGTTCGTATTGAAGGGACCATTGGGTCAAATTCATCACATCCGGTGCTTCGTAAATCCGAACAAACCCGTCTGCCGAACAACTGGCCAAAACTAGACCCAAATATTTAGGAGCAAACTTGACATCCGTGACGCTGGTCCTGGAGTCAACAAGGGTAGTACGCTTGACCCAATGGGTCAATGACGCTCGGTCACCTATGTTCCCTTCTCCAACTGAAATATTAGGAGGAGGGAATTAGCATGGGAATTACTACTAAACCCGGGAGTCATCTATACCCGATATTTAAATGAAGATAAGGTGTTACCGACTTCCTCCCAAACGGCTGCCGTCCTGTCGAAAGAGCATGTTGCAATGACCTGTCCGAATTCGGGATTAGCCCAAGTGACCTTCCAAACGGACCCACTATGGGCCTTCCATGAGGCAGTACAGGTCCAGTTGCCCGTTCCATTGTCCACTTCCCAAATCCTGACCGTTTGGTCGCTGGAGCAAGTGGCCATCCGCGTGCCGTAGAAATCATAAGCCACATCGTGGATAAGGTCTTTGTGTTCCGTTTTTATATTACGCGCCACAAACATATTATATCCGCTGCTGCTGCTGCTTGGGTCAAATTCCACTAAACACCCTTTCCTCCCTTCAGGCTCAGGGTCACCGGGGTCACCACACCTACTATCCCTTATTAGATACGTCTGGAAGAAGAGATAAGGAAAGAATATCAGCGTCAGCACAGCAGCGTCGTCAATCAACCACTCCCCCTTCCTTTACTAGGTATATCTGGAGATTATGCATAGAAAGGATAGCGTTGGTTGGGACACTTTTGACAAAATCACAAAATGTTTCGAATTCCAAATATATTTATTACCTTTAACTAAAAAAAAGCCGGTTTGAAATAAATAAATAATATCCCCGGAACAGAGTGAATGAGGAATGAAGTACGGGAGTGGTAGTTAGGTCAAGGGTCATTTACTTGACCTTATATAAATAAACGGGCTGTGAGAGGCTGGAAGAGAAAAGTTTCGAATTTTATTTTCTACCTGATTTTGTTCGGCAGAAGAAGAAGAAGAGAAATGATGATTTTGGAGGTTTTGGAGGACTGGCGGCTTTGGATGTGGTTGAGTATAGTAGTCAGTCTCAGTTTGATGTTGTTGATCCTTCCTCCAACTCCAACAAACAGCCTCCTCCTCCGTTGACCCCGCCGCCGCCGATGACCTCCTCCTAACAATAATACGCTTATCATCTTTAGGAAACAGCGTTAGGAATTTATCAAGGATGGACATACTTTGATAAGGGATAGCTCAGTTTTGCTGCTTTGTCAAATATGGAGTTAAAGAGTAGTGGACTCCACACTGGATCCAATTTATTTGGATTATGAAAATTCATGCAAGTTCATGAATGTCCCTCTGAGGTGGAGGAGGTCATCCCATATCAGTTAGTGAACAACCTTATCGGAACTTATCAAATAAAGAGGTCATTCAATACAGGGATATTTAATGCTTATCATCGGGGGAATGACCAGAGACCCTCTACAGTTCATGCAAATAATTCCCATAATTCTGACCCTTGTATATTCATTATAAGGTAAATGTGGTCAAGTCATTGACCCAAGGTCACATAAAAACGGACGATAGGGGTCATCTAACCTCACCCTCTCTCTCACCTATTCTTAACTCTAGTTCAATTTACATACAAAATATTTTGTCGTTTCCATGCAATTATTTTGCACATACAATTTTTAACAAGGGATTCCCTTGAAGGGAACTAAAAGTTTTGATGAGTTTTGTTTTTTTGTGTAAAAAGTAGAAAGTGTATTTTTCATTCAAGTTGGGTTTTTCGAAAGTGATAATTGGCTTAATTTTTGTAAGTTTTGTAGTTTCTTGTTGTGGAATTGGTGTAATAATATCTGGAGGAAATATGGATAATAACTTTACATCCCCTTGTCTCAACCTGGGAGGGATGTGTTCAGGTCAGGGGCCAATAAACGTACTAAGGTCAGGGAAGGATGTGATGCCTTATCGTCAAGGGGCCGTGTTAACCACCTACATGCATGACTACATCCCACCAGTCATCATGCCCGGGTATCAGGACCAACTCCCCGGTGTTGCTACCTGTTTTGGAAACACTTATCGAGGAGGTGTCTCATCATCCAACAAGTTCTTCAACACTTATCGGAACGACGTCCTCGCTCAACAAGTCGTAAGTACAGGGGCACCGTTTTTTTTTAAAGGATAAAGGTCAACTGAGGCTTAGCCGTATAATTATCATCATCAAAGGAGGCACTAGATTACCAATGACCTTTATGGTCCTTACAAACTTCCATGTGACCTGTCTGAACATTTGGGTCCTATTACTGTTACAGTTTTAGCCCAGCGTTGAGCCCCCCCCCCCCCTTTTTTTCTATGCAGCGTTCTGTTGGGTTATTCTAAAAGTGCTGTTTCCTATATATGTCTTTGTTTAATTTTGCAGCGTCCAAAGTTTTTGTATGGTCGACTTCCGTGTGACTTTACTCCATTTCCGGATGTGGCGATGGCAGGAAGGAGTATCCGTTGGAGTAAACTGAGTGAAACCCCCAATATTCGACCCACAAATGTCGACATTAATCGTTCGGCTCAACTTCGAAACTTCCATGAGGTAAGCAGAGATTTCAGAGTCCTTCCCTGTTTAACTTTACTTTAACTCATAAATCCCATCCTCACTTTTATTTAGTATCCAAACTATCCATCCATCTTTAACTTACACTCAGCCTTAAACTCTACAACATTTTTTCCCATCAGCAACAACCATTTTTGTCCACCAGACATTTGGCTCGTGTGTTTTTACTCAGCTAGAAGCATTTTAGTCCCATGCATTTGGCTCGTGTGTTTTTACTCAGCTAGAAGCATTTTTGTCCACCAGACATTTGGCTCGTGTGTTTTTACTCAGCTAGAAGCATTTTTGTCCACCAGACGTTTGGGTCGCCTGTTTTTCCTCAGCTAGAAGCATTTTTGTCCACCAGGCATTTGGGTCGCGTGTTTTTACTCAGCTAGAAGCATTTTTGTCCACCAGACATTTGGCTCGTGTGTTTTTCCTCAGCTAGAAGCATTTTAGTCCACCAGGCATTTGGCTCGTGTGTTTTAACTCAGCTAGAAAGCATTTTTGTCCACCAGACATTTGGGTCGCGTGTTTTTCCTCAACAAGGCATTTTTTCCCAATAATAGGGATTTTCATATCCATCTCAGAGTGATTTTTCCGTTCGGTGTTATCTTTGGTTCGGACCCTTTATCCACCTTTGGTTGGTTGAGATAAGTATAAACCGGAACTCCGTATCATTAGAGCTAAAGAGGATATTAAATATTACACCATCAGAGTACAACCATCAACAAATCCTGACCATTATTAGTTACAACTCCAGGTTATCCCATCCGTTTTGTTGGTATTGATAAACTAAAGAACCCTTGAGAGAGATACACAGGCAGAGTGTGGGTCTGTTTAGTCGTAAGTGCATGGATTTTATGGGTTATCTACCTTGAGGAATCCCCCCCCCCCCTCTGACGGGGGACAGAGTAGAGGGGTCTCAAATTATAACGTATGGAAGGATAGAGTAGTAGTAGTAGTAGTAGTAGTAGTAGGGATAAAGAGGGGGGAATTATATGATGGGACACTAATGTCGGCATTACGGTATTATTAAAACTATAATTAATAACATGTTAAATGTGGATATAGATAACTTTATTATATTCTTTATAGAAGAAATGTATTAAAATAGGAGTAAATATGGGTTTAATTGGACTTTGGTTGGTTGGATTATAAGTGATCCATGCAGCACTTGCTTTGCTGCTACTTTCCTCTCCAGTCCATCCATCCATCCAAAGTGTTTGAGTTTAGTAGTGCAGTATAGTGGGGGGGGGGGGGGGGGGATAGCGGTATAGTAAATACTTTGGTCGGATATCCGATTATATATATATTATATATCAACCGGATTTATTATTATTATTATTATTAGGATTCCTACTAATGATCTGATTGGGTGGGGGTATTCTACTAATCCACTACAAGATTTAATCCATTTTGGTTGGACCACACAATTATTTAATAAACAGAGATGGATAAAATGCATTAAAAATAACCATTATTAGGTTGAGCAATTAACTATATTTACTACATCCCATTTATAAGGGGGTGTGGTTGTTTAAAAGTATTTGGAATAAATTAATCACCATATCCCTCCTTCTTATAATAACATATCTTATTCTTCTTTTAACCTATATAACTTCCTCCCTTTACTACTACTACTACTACTAGGTTAGAAAGGGGAATATTTGAGCAAGCCTCCTCCTCCCTCATCAACACACCCCCTTTATAAATATATTATGGGATTAACCCCACTTCCCCCCTTTATAGTCTTAACCTAAATCAAATACTTTCTCCATATAATCCCGGAACTATAGTTCCTTTCACCCTGTATTCCTCCCTTTTAATCTCTTTGATAAAAAAAAGAGCCCTTTGTTGTCCCTTTCTTCCTTATTCTCTATTTGAGAGGAGTTGTTTTGTTCCGGTCCAACTTGTAGTAGTAACTACCTAGCCGGGTATCAGGAGAGGAAGAGTTTTTATCTTTTTTGAATTATATATATATAGATATGTAACTTTTAATTTCAGAAATGCATGGCCCATCGAGATTATTACACGGACAAAACAGAGCGAGTCCACCCGGAGGAATACTTTTACCTTGGAAAACCCTACCCTGTCCGATGTCCTGTGGATGAGAGGTATACACAATTAAATAACTGGAAAGGGGGAGGGGGCACTATTTTACAGAGTTCACTAGTCCAGTCGGTCGGCTTAAGCGCCATGCCCATGCCATCTCAAAATATACCCAAATGCCCTTCCCGGCGCTTTGTCGTGCCCAACCGAGGACGCCTTAATATATATGTCCTTGCGCCCAGATGACACGGGCGCAAGGACATATAAATAGTGTCTCCTCCCAGTAGTAAACCATAAAAAGAGACAGATGATATAAAAGAGGGATGGATGGATGATACGGTATTTATAATATTGATTCCCCCCACACACGGGGGATTATAATATATTTTTGTAGAGAGTTTAAGATTGGTGATGGAGGTGGATGTGATGTTGTTGGTGGGGGGATGGTTGGACCTCCATTGAGATGTAATGCAATGCCATGTATAAAACATCATGGCATGTTGGAACCTTTCATTCATCCCAAACTCCCTCGACCTCCCTTTCAATGTTGGGCTCGGAAGCGGAAGGACCTTTCCACCCACGAAGTACTCCTTATATAATCATATTCTACATCACCCTGCCTTATTACATCCTATCCTCCATCCATCTAATCAACTATCCAGTAGTAGTAGTAGTAGTAGTAGTAGTGGGAGGAGGAATTAATAATACATAATTATTACTACTATACACTTTTATATATATATGACTTCTGTCTGTCCATTCATTTTTGTCCACTCTGAGCATTAATAAATATAAAGGATATGATGTACGTTGTAAATATAAGGTGGAGTTTTATTGTTGTTTATATATTTCAAATCCCTATCAGTGGCAGTATAGTGCATCCGTAGTTCTTAAACCCCCTTTCTTCCTACCCTCCTACTAACTCAGTAGTTGTAGAGGGATGTCCCTACTGATAATGTAATTGGGGTGGTGGTAATAATAATAATAAAACCCGGGAGTAGTGGGGGGTAAAAAGAGGATTGGAGGTTGGGGTCCCCCCCTCAACAACAACAACAACTACTTCTATTCTACAAAGTAGAGGTCCAGTTAGTGTTCTAATCTGGATTAATTATACACCTTCCTTGGGGGTGAATTAAACAGGGGGATATTGGAATCGGTTTATTAATAAGGGAAGGGGGGGGGGTTAGTATTGGGAAGGGGGCATCTATTCCACATTATACGGGGTTTGGTATAAAGAGAGAGAGAGGTTGGTTGGTTGGAGAAGAGTGTGAATGGTGTGTGAGGGTTGGGGGGAGGGGAGGGGGGGGGGGGTGGCGTGGGTGGAAATACAACACAACATTCTCTTTGTCAAAAGTTTTACTTTATTGTGGAATCTAGCAGAGAGTTCCCTTTTAATGTAATTAATCCTTTTTTACCCTTCCTCTCCTTTAATCTTATTTTAGACTAAAGTTGGATTTTAATTTATAAAGGTTTTAATCAGTAAATTGGAACCGCACTTAACAAAGGGAGAAATATCACACAACGTGAACGGGATCTGTCCGTAGTGTGCGTGTGATGTGTTCGGAATTAATGCGTGATGTGTCCGGAATGCGCGCGTGATGTGTCCGGAATGCGCGCGTGATGTGTTCAGATTGTTTTGTAATATCGGCTCAATCTGACCCAACCACACCCTCTGAAGTTCAGTGGGAGTGGTAGAGTAAAATGAAGTTTTTGTCCTTTTTGAGAATGAAGCCTCACAATGCCCTATTTTGACCTTTTCAAGGTCATAACGTTTGACCTGCGCGCGATATAGCAATAAAAACAACTGTTTTGAACTGTCCTAGTAAATAGCTTTCGAACGACACCCCACTTGATGGGGGTTGTTATTTATAGTTTTGATGACCTGTGACCTTGGCCTTTTGAAAATTGTATGGGGTATGATGTATACCCTTTGGGTGGAGCTAGACTCAGAGTTGTTGTGTGGGACGGACACGGGCTATTACTTTATAATTTAGGTTTATTTGTGGGGTAGGAATAATATATGGAAGGAATTGAGATGAATATAGGAATCACTTGTCCCTCTGGAATTCATAAATATATATATATATATATATATATATATATAGAGAGAGAGAGAGAGAGAGAAGGGGATTCTGGGGAAAAGGGAACTGGGATATCCCTACCACCACCAATATACCATACCTATATAAGGACACCTTTATTAAGGGATGAATAAACCCCTTGAAGAGTGGATCACTTTGTCTGTCTGTCTGTCTGTCTGTACATCACCCTGCTCATTTCAATAACTCTCCACCAGCACTACCTACACTTTCGAAACTTGTTGGAACTTTAGGAGGAAGGAAGTCACCCCCTTTTACCTGTCCAAATTGTGTGGAATTGTTTGTGACAAACCTGACTGTCCGTCCGACAGGTCTGACGGACCAAATATGTGCCAAATATGGTGCCCACAAGGTGGACAACTTCATATCAAACACAAATCAACTCATGATAAACCCCAAACAGACCAAAAACAATGGGTAAAGGAGATACTTTGGACACTTTTTGTCCCTTCGTTAGGTGCGTTTATAGGGATTTAGTAAATCAAGACTGGAATAAGTGACTTCCAAGTTGATTAAACATGGATTAAACATCGGACAGGCTAGCATGTAAAGGATAGGATGAGAATATACTTGATTATATAAGAACTAACTGGTGGTTGTGTAGTCCTGTATTAAATTAGACATATATACATATGGTTAGTAAGGAAAGGGGAGGGGGGAACTGGGTAACGTCGCGCAATACACTTTCTATGTCCTCCTCCAAATATATATGGAAACAGAGAGAGAGAGAGAGAGAGAGAAAGCGAGTTGAGGAAGCAGCAGAGTCAGTCCTCCGATGTTTCCAATGGACTGTAAATAAATAACTGTGGGTGGGTGGGTTGGAGTGGTTGGATGGAATTAAGGCTAGCCCCATTATTTGAACCCATCTCCTCTCCATCCCATATTACAAAACATCATTTATTTATAAGCCCTCCAACTGCTTTGCTCAGATCCCAATGCTTCACCCGCTATACTTTAAATTATCTTACGAAACTATTCAGTTTTTATTACAACCACTCAGATTAGGGAAGCGCCGTGTCTGCGCCCTCTCGAAATATGCCCTGATACCCTGGGCATATGCCCGGCGCTGCCCCGTGCCCAAACGTTAAGTATAGCGCGCCTTAAATTTTAGGGCATTATGTCCTGTTTTTGGGCATGCCCTGACGCCCTCGTGTTCTGGGCGCGTGGACATGGTAAAATCCTAACTCAGATATCCTCTTTGAAGTCCACCCTCAATTCCAACCACCGACCTTCAATTATCACTCGGCTTTATAATTATCGGCCTAATAGCTGACCTACTTTTGGATTACCAAAGGGCGCTAGAAGTACCGGCCTATTTTTAAATTATCAAAGCGCTGTAGAAATAACGGCCTAAATTAATAAATAATAAAGCGCGCAAGAACTTCCGGCCCACTCTTAAATAAATGAATAATAAAGGGAAGAGGGGCGCCCTTAAAATGAAATGTTATAAAAGAATATAGTTTGGGTTTGATATTTGTCCATATTGATGTTGTTTAATTTACGATCCGGATAATATGAATATGTTGGGATAAGTAGAGAGTAAAAGAGGTGAGTACTGCACTGGTGGTGGTTGTTGGGTTCTACCCGGGTATCTGTCAGTTCTATACAGTTTTTGAAGTAGAATTCAGTGTGTCGTGGCCCAACGAGTCCTTCCTCCTCTTCTTCTCCTAGAATAACAAACATCAACCTACATTCCAGTTCCAGACCTTGTGCAAAAAATCCCAAAAAACTCTGCTAAAGTCTATGTAATAAAAAGTAATAGTAATATATTCCTTCACTTCCAGTCATTCAGTCAAAATACCAATACACATTAACTCTCTTTGTACAGACAACTACTACTAACTACTGGGACTCCTTTCCTCCTTCTAATCTATTTTACAACCAAAACCCGTTTTTCACATCTGGATTCCAAACCGGAAATCAGGATTTATTTATTCTTTCATACTTATCCCAAAAAAGATTATCCCTCTCTACTATAGAGACTAGAGAGAGATGGACTCTTTTTTGTAATAACCTTCCCCCAATAAAACCAATATCTTAATATCTCCACCCAAAAAGAGAGAATAGAGATAAAGAGGGAGTAGTATGGTGGTGTATATAGTTGGAGGTTGTGCAGTTCGGACCGACCCAAAAGGGTTTTAAAAGGTCTGACCTTTTTATTAGGTTATCTCGGACAATGTGTTGTGGGAGTTGTAGCTTATGTTCTAAACCTGTGGGGTTCTGTAGTTGAACCGACTTTTCAACCTTATTTGACATGTAAAGAGAGAGAGAGAGAGAGATAAAGTTGAAGAGGGAAGGTTGTTGAATATATTTATATATTTATTTATTATTCATTTACTCAGTGTAGTAGAAGACCAACAGTTGGATTCACTTTAGTGTTTTGTGTTTTGACGTAAAGGAGGATCTCCATAAGCGGAATCTCACCAGGCAGGTAACACCATCCTACCTACTACTACTACTACTACTACTACTACTACTACTACTACTCGGATCAATAATCAATCTATGACAATTGACCTTTTGACCTCGTTGGCTCATCCTCCTTCCTACATTATTACAACCTACCGTTTTATAAAGGGGGATGGCCCTCATCTTTACCTCATTTTTGGATTAAATAGTAGAGAGAGTACAGAGAGAGAGAGAGAGAGAGAGTAAGATAGATAGTGGATTCATAAAGTGATTATTCTACTTTGAATATGTGGAGATGACCCCTTCGGAATAACCCTTGACCTCATCTATACATCATTTATATTGTCCATCATCTATAGTATTAGGAGGGTTGTCCAATGTCACTGTCCTCATATGCATAACTCTGGTTCACTGTTCAACAAGCCCAGTTCTTCACTCTCTTCTCTCTCTCTCTCAGTTTAAAGTTGTAAAAGAAGGGGGTGTGGGGTGGATGAAGAGGTCCTAAAAGAAGGGGATGTGGGGTGGATGAAGAGGTCCTAAAAGAAGGGGATGTGGGGTGGATGAAGAGGTCTTAAAAGAAGGGGATGTGGGGTGGATGAAGAGGTTCTAAAAGGAGGGAGAGATGTGTTTGGATTTGGATAGTTGTAGCTGTAGCACCGGCACTGATGCTACGCTGTTTATAGGTGTAATCTCATCAAAGATGGTGGGAATATAGTAAAGGGGATAGAAGTTATAATAAAAACCTTCTATGAAAGGGGAAGGGGGTGGTATGACTTTGAAGATGGAGAGGTCAATCTACTTGACCTTAATGAATCATTATTTTTTAATTAGCCATACACCCACACAAAATCCAGACCTTATCCTTTCTTTCAAAATAACCAAACAGTACTTCCACAAATATTCACCCCACAGACAGGGGCTTTTTTACCCTTAACCATCCACATTTTATTTCCTATTGGAGAGCACGTGTAATTATAAGAGTGTGTTGAATAGTATCGGGACCTACTACGTGGTCAATGAATCCCCCAGAAGAAGTTAGTATTTGAATTATTCTGTAATTGATGTTATAATTAATGGTAAATGAAATAAATATGAATTTGATGAAAGGGGAGACTCTGGTTGGTGAGAGATGTGGCTGGCTAAGGTAGTATCCTCCCTTTGGGGATTTGAAATGGACAATTACTTTAAACATCTCCGCCGACGACTACAACCCACCCACTCCCTCCCTCATTCATCTCTACTCTTAAAATAATTAACTAGAGAGGTTGGAGGGTGCGGGTTTAACTTTCTTGTCACTAAAAACCACACCACTTACTAACTACTAGATTAAAGGAACTCTTACCTTTGTTACAAACTTACGGAAATACAATATAAAACCGTACACACCTAATTGATATTTATCATCCATCCATGCCATCCTGACGCAACAGTTTGAACAAAAAAAACGGCATGTTGTCCAGACAATTTAATGCGCCAACCACTGGGGACTAGGCAGCGCCGGCCGTATTTTAATGGGCGCAGGTGTGGTGCTTCCATGCGCCCAACATTTATTATTAATAATTTACAACTTGTATATATACTGCTCTTTCTAGCCATATATCCCTAATTAAGGAAGTTTGAAAGGTGGACTAAATCCTGCCCGGCAGTTGTAACTGGGTGGACTAAATCCTGCCCGGCAGTTGTAACTGGGTGGACTAAATCCTGCCCGGCAGTTGTAACTGGGTGGACTAAA
>JAQFZX010002531.1:0-18378 GCA_034682405.1 Hydroisotoma schaefferi | reverse complement strand
AGACAGATAAGCCCATATTGAATAGTAAAGAGGGAAGAGACAGATAAGCCCATATTGAATAGTAAAGAGGGAAGAGACAGATAAGCCCATATTGAATAGTAAAGAGGGAAGAGATAGCGACTTAAAAAGGGTGTGGATGCGGCTAAAAAAGGGATTATACAAATAATGATGGAATGAAAAGCGATGAGTGGTTAAGCATGTGCCTTTCTGCATAAATTAATCCCTAATCCTCACCCACATGCCGCGGCTTACATATGCAAAAGAGGATGTTAATAATGGTATTTAACATGGGAGAGATAGGTCTTATAACATGGGAAGGATGGGCGTGCAGGGTAATTAATGAGGACGGCATATATATAGACCAGGATTTAGGGTGACCATTTCCAACTAGTGGGTAAAGCCCTCCACCCTCCCTGTCAACCTTAACGTAAAAGATGTTTGTTTAAAGTAGGACAGGAGGGGGGGTGTTTATTTCTGAACCGTAAATGAAGAATAGATTGGAGTACTCCTTCTTATATTTCGCATCAGAATAATAATAATAATAATAATAAAGAAGACACCACACACGAAATGTGATAGAGAGATACCGGAGGAGGAATAGCAAGCAGCCACCCCGACCACAACCACTCTACTATACTACTACTACTCTACTACTACTACTACACACTTTAATATTATATTTATATTATATATTATTATTATTTACCAAAAAGTCCATCTGTTTAATCCTCCCAAATCATTACATTTAATCACTTTTAATCACTTTTAATCCATTTTATAATCATCCTTCTTCATAATATTATTATACAAAAACCCCAGTGTGTTATCCTCGTGGAAGACGAGTCGTCAGAGTCCAAACAATTATTAACATTACGAAATTCTCCTCATTTTTACTTAAAGTCCTCTTTTAGGAAATAGTTAAAAGTCCCAAGTAAGTCCTAGGAATTTAGGAAATAGGAAGGTTTGGGACTAAAAACTGCGCACTTACTTACTAGAACTAGAAGAACCATGGGCTAAATCCTCCTCCTCCTCCTCCAACAACAGATAAGAGAATGTAGTAGAATGTAGAGGGTAGAGGAAGGGTTATCTTAATTAAGGGATAAGTGATGAGGATATATTACAAAAATAATAATAATATTATTATTAAGAAGTGCTCTACTAAAAGTTATAAAGTAGGGAGGGCTTATCAGGATCACCCTCCTTAGTACTACTACTACTACTACTACTTTACTTACACACGTTTCCTACCTAGATAAGGTCTTATCTTATTTAAGGGGGGGAGGAAAGGAAATTAATGATGGAGGAGGTGAAGCCGGAGGAAATTCTAGCTCTGCTAGAATACTTTTCAAAAAATACCTACAAAGCCAAAGATACTCATCCAAAGGTAAGGTTAACCTAATACCGGAATATTTATTTAACTACACCTGGTTCTTCTATTTACTTTATTATGGGATATTATATTATTATTCATTCCAGGGGGGGTTTTACTGGGAAAGATGGGGGGGGGGGCTTTATTATAAAGTATTTTTATTAACTTTGGGTGTACTGGGATTTAATGTCTTGGCCTTGGCATATAGTAACGTCCAATTGACAGTTGGTGTAATTCCCTGACTGTAAGCCGCCCTCGTTTGTTAAGCAACAGGATATAGTTTATGCGCGGCTTATAGTGAGAGGGAATTAGGTAGGGTTGATATTATATTTGCTAATGTATAATTTGTTTTGTTTTGTTTGTAGGTTCAAGTGGTTATGGATCGATGTTTGGGTCTTTTTGGACTCGACTATTCCTACACGGTAAGGAAAAAGAGGGCTTTTCTTTTATAGGGTTTTAGTAATAAAGTTTGGAAGGATAATAATAATAATATTGGATATCTCAACTAAAATTAGGAGGATATATTTTATATTTTGATGAGCAGGTGATTGGGAATGGAGGTGGAGAGTTGAGTACAAACTATCCCAGCAGTCTTGTCATTTTGGAAGGGGAAAGGGGGAGTGGTTCTGACCTCTTTAGTGGGTCATCTAATGGGGGGGCGGACTCTCTCACTAAATCCAATGAGGCTGGAGGGGGACTGGATGGGGCAAAATTGAAGGAATTGTGTAGCAAAGCTCGATTTGCGAGATGTCGGGCCCGGTTCCCTGTCCCTGTTATTTTATACAATCAGAAACACATCTGCCGGTATAAATACTCCTCCTTCCTTTATTATTTTATTTATAATCCTCATCTCTACATCTATCTATCTATCTTGGAATTTAAATTGGAGTTTATTCGGAATAATTGGGTGGAAAACTGAAAACTCTAGCTATAGAGAGAGATGTAATTAGCATAGTTGTCATTAAAAGTTTCACACTTTAACATTCCCCTTTCTCCTTTCTCAAACAATTAGTTAGAGAGAGTTAATCCTTGTTGGTGGAATTTGGTAAGATTGAATTATTAAACCTGGACTGGAGGAAAGTGTAAATAAAGTAATAGGTTATGCTGTAGTAGTATTGGGTTAGGTAAACCCTTATTGAAAGATCGTTTTTGTGGGATTATTGACAGATGGTTTGATAAGACTAGCCGGCAAGCATGCCTGCCATCATCATCCATATGTCTACTTTTTTAAATCCAATCTTATCAACGGATTAAATAAGGTTAAGAGGTTAAAGAGCTTAGGGTTGCTAAATTTAATTGGTCTAAATGTAGGACTAGAGAGAGTTGTAGTAGGAAGTAGAAAGAGTCTGTCGTTAATGAAAGGATAAATATCAGGATTTTTTTAGTCTAGTTTTTAAATCTTTAACCTTTAACCCTGATAAAGGTTGGATGATTGATTGATGGTATTTTTGTAATATAAATAAATCTGGTGTAGGTCAGCAACGCTGTCGGGTGGACCAGAGATTTATGGACGGTCCTCTTTTGATTATTTTTTTTCTGGAGGGAATGGAAACGACTCAAGACAAAATAATGGAGGTGTTGATCCCGGAAATGAAGAAGAGATAGTTGTTCCCGAGACACAAAGTGATTGGCAATTATTTGATCGCGTTCGGAGTCAAGATATTCGACTTCTTAAATCCTTCCAAGTTCATACTATTGTTGATCTTATGGTTGAAAAGAAAAAAGTTAAATTCGGTGTCAAGTAAGTTCCCCACACTACTACTCACACTTTATTTTATTTAATCATAAATATTTAAAAACAAAAAAAGGTAACGGGTTGTATTTGGATTTCAGTGTAACGTCATCCGAGAAAGTTGACAAGGAGAATCGTTATTCTGAATTTAATTTGATATCTCTGCCATATCCTGGTTGCGAGTTCTTCAAGGACTATCGAGATCGAGGGTATAATGCTGAGGATTTGGTCTTTGAATGGAATCAAGGGCATGTGGATGCCAATATTTGTGTACCTTTGGACCCTACTTCTACTTCTTTACACACGGATTGGTCACTTTATCGAGTGAGGTTTACTCTACTTTTATTTACTTTGATAAACATCATCAGCCTGTGTAGTAGTAACCGTTTAATTTCTTGTTTTTAGCATTGGGATCTGGTAAAGTTGACTCAAAACTACCTCAAACTCCTCTTGGCCTATGTTCGAGAAGGGAGTGAGGGGCTGCTTGTTCATTGTATTAGTGGTTGGGACAGGACGCCGTTGTTTATATCCTTGTTGAGGTTATCACTATGGGCCGACGGGGTTATACACAAGTCATTGTCTGCCGAACAGGTATGAGAGAGGGAGGGAGGGATATTTATTTAGTTATATGGAACTTTGACCATGTCAAGTAATTGGATTCATGTTTTGTTTTCCTTCAGATATTGTACCTCACCATTGCCTATGACTGGCTTTTATTTGGCCATAATCTAGAAGATAGACTAAGTAAAGGGGAAGAAATACTGTTTTTTTGCTTCTATTTTCTCAAGTACATTGTAGATAAGGAGTTTAGCGTTGAGGACAAGTGAGTTTTTAATACTTTATTTGTAACTCTGATGATTAGGTTATTATTGGGAGTAAATTGAGTATTATAAAGATGGTTATTTGTGTTATCCCCAGAAGACCGGACGTTCCTCTGGGAAAAGTGGGGGATATCTCTCGAGTGCGTAACAATTCTGACATTCAATTAGACGGAGTGTTATTAGAGGGAGATGGGAATCGTATAAGTCCTGAGGGATCCAACTGGAGTTTGACTTCATGTGGAAGTTCCCAAAGTAGTAAAAGTCAGGATCCACCCTCGTACTTCCAAGTGGTTCAGGAGTCATCATGGGAAGACTGCAAGGGAGTTCCCCATCCTTTGGAACGCCATCGTCATAATTCTTCTTCTAATCGATCAACTGCTCAAAATAAGGCTTTAAACTGTAATGGATCGGCGGCGTGTAATAAAGGAAGTAGGATACCTCTCATTTCCGAATCTAGTGTTAACGGTAGTTTGAAAAGTTGTTGTATAAATCCTGAAAGTGCTCAACCGATATGCCCACTAACCCGTCCAAGTCCGACGATAAGTCTCAGCATCAGCTCCTGTTCCAGCGCCTCTTCAACAAGTAAAGAAATGATGAATGGATGTTCTCATCATCGTCACGGCCGCACCAGTCCTGTTGCTGTCCCTATGCCTGGTCGAGTTCATCACAATAGCAATCACCATCATCATCGGCCAGAGTCCACCTCCTCTGCGAGTATCGGAAGGTGAGATAGGAAGTAGGAAGAGTATATTATGCTAACTAAACTAGGAGTAGCTTGAACCGTTTGTAATTTCTTTGGATTATGTAATTAATTTTCAGTTGGCAGCTTATCACGGGGACTGGAAGTCTGAGAGACACTCTTTCATCTGCCAGTGAGCCAAGCTCTAATTCTTCACATTCCCATCCCTCTCGTCTTCCTCTGTAAGTTCCGTCAGATATCATACTTATTTACATTTTATTAACTTTACAAAACAACTCCCTCTAGACTGTCATAATTGTTAAAACTGGAGTAAGACTGTTAAATTGTGCATGAAGGTATAACTGTGTTGTAATTGTGTAACTAATTGTGTTAGATGTGGAGCATCCGAGTGCATCGAAGCGTCCGAAAGTAGTTGTACATTAGTGGAAGAACTGACGCCAGTAGATTTTACATCCGACGTTGCCTCAATGTTTTCGAAACCTCCCAACCGTATTTGTATACGGGATGGAAAGGAAGAAGAAGACAGTCTGAGTGAAGAGGACCCTCTACTCAGCAGAGCTGATGGGGTTTTATTCCCTCATCCTCCTCCTGGATCAAACGGTTCTGTTAAGCATAAGGTGCCTCTACCCAGTCAGTTTAAGGATGGATTAATTTCAAAAAGGAGAGAACGATTACAAACAGTTCGAGCTCATTTCTACACTCTTTATGCCTCAGCAATTGGGTTTCAATTTCGAAATGTGAGTGACAACGGGACGAGCACCTCTGCCGGAGGAGGAGGAGGATTAGGATTTCTTATTGGAAATTTTGCAACAAAAGTTGGCATTCGCTCAGCCAATCGAACCACAAATTTGTGAAAGAAGAAATATGTAATATATTCATGGGCTATATTTATTGCAATTTACCTAAAGTGACTTCATCATCCCCGAAGTGATTGTGCTATTTTTGTTTAGATTATATAATTGTCCATTGTTTTAACCTTGTAAAGAAGAAAGGGTTAGGTATTAATGGAGTTTATTTATACCCGGCCTAGTAGTAGTAGTAGTAGCTGCTAGGATTCATCACAAAACCTGTAGAAAGGTTTTATCCTCTAACAAAAACCTGAATGACTTTATGCAACTTGATTACCTAATCATTAAAATAATAATAGCATCTGCTCGTTTCACTCTGGCCAACAACAACAACATTAAAACATTACTTTAACTTAATTCGGAATTTTTACTAAGGAAAAACTTATTTCTAATCTTCACGAAAGAAATAAATCCTTTGAAAATAAAGGTTTGGAAATTGTAAAGTTTGTATTTATTTCTTTAGCAGTTGTTCTGAAATTGGGTGGGTCAGTTTTGTGGCTTAAACTTGTTAAAATAATAAATATTATGTAAGGAAGGTTATACTATAATTAAATACTGGGATTGTATCCGTTGTTGGAGTTAATAGTTAAGGATCTTTTAAGGATGTATCCATCTTTTAGTAGAGAGGGAAGTTTTCGACAAAGCAGGAGCAGGCGGAGGGGATTTCGAAAACGTCGGTCGTAGGTCGCTTGTTGGGATTGTATGGATCTAGAGAAATGAGTTTGACATACGTGTAGCGTTGGACACAGTATGACTTGTAGCATGGAGGCATATACTCACACTTCTTCTTTGGATATCTAATCAATAAGGAGGAGGAGGATTTAATGCTACATCTTTTATTATCTTTAATACGGGGTTATCTTCATCAGAGTTGGTTCCACTTACTTGCAAGTTTCGATTCTGACACTTTGTGGGAAGACATCCGTGTTGAGAACGGCAACCCATTCCCCCTTCCAGTTTTTGGCCCATCCTGGTCTTACGTATGAAACGTCCGACTCACAAATGAAATGACCTTTGTGTCTAAGAAGTATATAAAATATTATTTACTAATATTATTTATTATCAACAGAGAGTGGACTTGGAAATCATTATCGCGGTGTCCCAGCCCAGCGTCTGGCCACCTTTTTCACCAGTAGTCCGCATTCTACTGCCGTTTACTTTTGCTCAGCAACAGGCATTTTTACCCAGTAGGCATTTTGATCGCCTTTGATAGGCATTTTTTCTCAGTAGGCATTCTCCTCGCGTTTTGTTTTGCCCAGCGACGGACATTTATAAATGATTATGAATTGTAAATTTGTATTAGTTACCTATAGTTGTGAGTGGCATTGTCATGAGAGATGTAGTCATGAACAGAATAGTGGTTCATTTCCTCATAAAGGGAAGACAAGTAGTGTTGATAATGACTCGCAATATTGCTCACTTGATCCCTATATATTACCACAAACATTAGTAGGGTTATGGGGTGTATTATTATTAATAGATCGACTTAATTAATTAGTATAAAGAAAGAGAGAGGGGCCTTATTATTATTACATGGGGTAGTCCCTGTCATAAAGACAGTAAGAGTCCCCACCCCCAGCACAATTGGGACTTGGACGATGCTTACTACTCCCACCGCCCCCTTGATTCCATCCCCCTTGTGGTTGTTGTGGGGGTGGTCGGTTTTGTTGTTGGGGATAATCCTCATAAGAGTTACTCGAGGGTCTTTCTATAAATACCACACCACACTCATATTAGCTCAACTCATACGGGGTAAAAAGGGTATTAAAAATGAGGAGTTACCCCCTTTCTTCTTGTAAACAATAACGATTCCAGGACTGTTTCTTCCGGTGGGGTCGATAGGGTCGGGTTTGGCAGGTCGTGCAGGGGACTGCGGAAATCGTTCTCCATTTATAACTTGACCAAGAATAAGGGCCAGGAGGACCACCACCAGGGCCACTCCAAACTCCAAACCACCTCTTCTCCAAACCACCCACTATATATTATATATTATATTATAACATTATTAGAGTAAACTACATTATCTTAACAGTTACAAATGCTCTAATAGTATGCATCCAGGTTTGGACATTGCACTTTTGCAATTCAAGCTAAATTCCATGAAAAAACGTCCTTTTTACGCTCACTAAACTTAAGATCTGATAATGAAAGAGGAAAGATGAGTGCTATGCTAGACACGCAGCCTTTTAGACAGAGGAAATGCCAAAATTAATCTGATTATAGTTCAGTTCCATCCTCTTAACTAAATAATAACCTTTATGCATTATGGAACTTTTATTTAAAGTGACTTTTCTCATCCTTTATGTCACTTCTTAGTATCTAGTAGTGGTAGTAGTAGTAGAGGTTAGTTTTACTGAGTATTGGGGATTTTAGTAACTGGAGAGTTATGTAAAGATAAGTGGTGGGATATGGATTGCATGATGATAAATATATCAAAAAAACAACCCTGTTGTCTTTCTCAGAATGAAGGGTAGAAAAATGGTAGTTGAGAAGAAGCGTGACTGTTTTGTCATAAAAAACTGTTGGAAGGTATATTTTGCAGAATTGATGACCGTTTTGGTCGGTTGAATATAAAAATACATAATCTTCATCACGAGATTTATGCCTAAATATATATTTGTTTGAGCGTGATGATGTGATCCTCTTCTTAGAATAAAAATTCAGAGGGTTTGGGTTTGAGTTTCGGCTAAATCTTGCCTACAGTTGTAACTGTAAGCAAGTCTTGGCTAAATCTTGCTTATAGGTATAAGCAACTTTTGGAAAGAAATCTTTTGCTTATGAATTTAATGATTTCCACTTTGGATTTTGTCCAGATTTGTGATGTAATTGGATATAAAATATGTTGAGATCCGATTTAGGTTGTCTGATTTTGTGTAAACGTCCCTTATGGTTGGAAACTATTCATGGAAACCACAATTTCTCACTGGGCAGGATGGGTAGTTTATATTTTAGTAAATGCATGGTTGGAGGATTATTATACGGATTTCTTGAATTATTATCCCTATATAGAGCTTCTATTTTAAATGTTAGGGTTGTTTGGAAGGTCCATTTTATTTAGCGTGTGTGTCTAATGGTGGGGTGGGCTACTACGGAGGGGGATCTATTTTAAATAGCGGTAGCAGGGCTACTAAATAAAGATATACACTATTTTGTTAACTTGTTTTCACCAAAACCCAACTTCCCTTACCATTTTTAAATCCTCCAAAAAAACCGTTTCCACTGTTTTGAAATCCCACAAATGAGTATTTAACCACTTGTACTACTACTCTTCGTATCCAACTAACTGTCTAACTAATAATAAGGAATAATTCCCTCAAAAATGAGGGTTTCTCTGTTCACTAAAATTCTATTACTGATTAAGTTTGTGGATAAGAGAAGAGTAGAGAGATAGGAAGGAAGGAGTGAGAGTGAAATATGGAGTCCTTCGAAATTTATTCTGATGATAACTCGTCCTTTACAAACAAATCTGGAGGAAATAAAGATGGTTATAGATAGAGAGTTAGTAAGATCAAGATGGAACGTAGAAGTTTTGCATGGAAGGGTTTTTCCTGCTGAGGAGAAGTCAACACGCGAGGAGAGTTGACTATTAATGACATGCTTATCCTGCTAAGGAGGAGATGTAAGGAGCTTATCCAAAGATAATAAGATAACCACAAAATAATAAGAATGGAAGGAGGGGATGTTGTGTAATCCAACCTCTATCCACCTCTACTACTACTACAATAAACAACAAACAATGGGGACTGACCCTCACACATCTCTATACTAACTCTAATGTAATATTCCTATAAACACACACTACATGTATAAATATACATTTTAATTGATCCTAACATCTTATTCCTTTGTTTTGTGCTATCAAGTCCACTATAAATAAATTTAAAAAAATGCCCCCACCCACCCTTACACCTACCTTTATGTTCTGCTAGTCCCTTTGGTGGAAAGGACACGACAACAAGGCCGTTTTTTAATATGAGTTTATACGTTCAATAATTTATGAAAATGGGAGGAATAAACATAAAACGTTACAAAACATCTTTCTACCTTAAAATACAATTTGACTTGGTTTAGAAATATCGTGTGCTAACGACTACAGACATCAAAGTCTGTGAAAAAGTATTAGTTACTGTTTCAGACGGACCAAACCAAATCCTCCAGCATGAATGGGTCAACTACTATTTTATGATGATGAAGGTGAGGTTTATATTTAGTAGGAATGATCATGATTAATAATTCCTAGAGTAGAAATAAATAATAATAAAAGTGATGGAAGGGATGGATGAGCGTCGCTGAAGCGTTCAAGCGTACCTCCGTCCTTTAACCCAACCCACTACCCCACCCAATTCATCTCTAAAATAATAAGGATATTAAATAATTCAACACATATCCATTTACAATCATTATTTATTATTGACCTTCCTTCATATGTCATACTTTGTTAGTTTATGAGTAACATATCCTTCTCCACATCCCGCCCTCCTTAATTATGCCGCATGCCTATCCTTTATATGTTCAAAATGCTCCAAAGCTTATTTTGTTTCATTATAAGCCGCGGTGTATTGGGGAGGATTTAGAATATAACCTTTATCCCCAACTTTGACCCCATGCATGAATGAAATGAGAAAAGAGATATTAGCGTATTTCCCTTTTTAATTCCTCCCTCGACTACCTTTCAATGCTAAAAGTCATATCTTGACCATGTTAATGGAATTTCTAATTTTCCCTTTGAAGTAGTAATAAAGCCACAGGGGGGATTGAAACGAGAAATACGGTAGGTAAGGTTAGAACGGAGAAAGTTCCCTTCCAATACTTTCTCATCCTCTAAAATAAAAAGCTGAAAAACACGGCACTTTTCATACAAAATTACAAAAGGTCTTATTGCCTCTTTACATTTAATGATAAATACATCCAATGACATTTAATAAGGTTTTAGGAGAGGGAGGATCTCCTTGGTGACCAAAGGTCAAATGCGGTTTTAGGAGAGGCAGGATCTCCTTGGTGACCAAAGGTCAAATGGGGTTTTAGGACAGGGAGGATCTCCTTGGTGACCAAGGGTCACATGGGGTTTTAGGAGAAGGAGGATCTACTTGGTGACCAAAGGTCACATACGGTCCTGGAGGGAGGCTCACAGGCTTAACCACGAGGGGTTACCAGAGGGTAGAAATAGCATTAAAGAATATGAATGGGTGTGGCTGGGAGGGGTTGTTCTGGGCCTGCTTAATGTATAAAGGATATGGGGAATTGGAGGGGGTGTGTAGCTTGAAAAACGATGGGGTACAATGTACCCTCCTACCCCCATTGGTTGTACATATGCTACACTCATACAAAGTAGAGGAAGGGAAGGCGGGAGTTTTTATGTCCCCATATAAACCTCCTACCATAAGTAAAGTGACTTATATGGGTTTGGTGGGGGGTAGATATAATAATAATAATAATAAATAAAAAGGGGGAGGTAAATGGGGGATAAAGTACCGGAATGGTATTGTCCCTTCCAAGTGGGTGTGGCAGGAACCCTAGAACCCCTGGTCGTCCTTACCGGCCTCAACGTCCCCACCAACCCCATCCATACGGCCATCTGGGAACGGCTCAACCTTAACTCCCTTTCTAAGGATTTTGCACCCCGTCTCCTCCACGCCCCCACCCCTCTCTCCTTCCCCACCAAAACTAATAAGGTATGATGATATGATAGCACACACGGGATAAGCCCCCACCTCTGACCTCTGACCTTTGACCTTGTTCTTATCTTTATCCACCACAGAGGGATAATGTGGAGGTGTACCTCCCTTCGGGACTTATTTCTCATTGGTGGTTGAAAAAACATAGGGAACTTATCCCATCCGTTGTGGTGGCCTTTTTGGACTGGAACTGGAACGCTGAACGATGGAAGGAAGAACTTTCATCTAGAATTCAATCAATTAAGTAACTACGTTATTTTATTATTAATTAGTTAATGAAAATTATATTTGGTGGATAAGAAGGGTGGATTGATGATAAGTGTATTTGTGTTATCATCGTCAGGTCAAAGGTCAGTCCCCACGGAACCCAACTCCTCTTCATGCTCCTTAATTCTGCAGGGGAGGAGTTGTTAAGTACGGAAAGGGCATCTGCCCTCTGCACTTCGGCCGACATCAACCCCAAATCTCTATACATTCTTAGTCATGGACATCCCGAACGGATCAACACTTGTGTCGAAAGGTCACACCCCCCCCCCTACCCCCTTGACCTTTCCATTGACAATAATTGTAAAGAAAGGTTATTTAATTATGTGTATTTATTTAGGTTGGAGAAGGGGATGAAGGAGAGTTCCAAGTTGTACTACATGAGTCGGGTCAGAAGGGTCAAGTTGAAGAAGGAGCGACTCAATAATAATCAACCCCATCAACCTTTAGCAATAAGATATCATTTCAAAATAGCATTCTTCCAGGAAATTCTACGAGAGTATGCGGCCGCCGTGAGGTAATTCTGTTTATTTCATTGGCGCAACCACAAGGGGGTGGAAATAGTATTGAGGGATAGGATGGGGTGTGGCTGGGCGGAACCTCCTTAACATTTAAAGGATAGGGTCTGTATCGGGAGTTGAAGGGGATACGTTAAAAAACTAGGGTAGCCCCCTTTTAGTTGCGCCTATGGTTTCTTTATAAAGTATATTTTGAAATGTATGAGGAAGGGTGTATTTTAATGTTTGTATTATTTGATATTATAGTCATTACAAAGGAGGTTTGGAGATGTTGGTAGGATTTCCTGGTACGGAAGTGAATGTTCAAGAGCTGAAAGTTGTGGCTTCCATGTTTAACTACAGGATTTGTAGACTTCATCTTCTAAGGAATGAAGGGAAGGAGGCCAAGGTCCGTTTCGATGATCATGTTCGTGTTTTAGGTGGAATGAAGTCTAATCCTGAGCTTCACTTTGAAAGTTTGGCTTTGTTAGAGCAGCAGTGAGTTTTTTTTTTTGGAAATTGTGACGTAGATTACGTAGATTTAGGTTATGAGGGATCTCTTTTTGTGTTTTTATAAAAGGTATCATCAGTTTGGAGAATTGGTGAAACAGTACTACCGGCACGGATCCACCAACCTTCCAGATCCTGTCACTTATTTCCTTAAAGCTTCTACTTATGCTAAGCAAAGGGCATTGGTTGTGGATCAACTCCGATCGGAGGTTGGAAAAATAAACATTATACCTAGATAGAATATTATCAAGTATTTTCTATGAAAGTATGTTTTAAATGTGTGGGGGGGTTTTTGTAGGGGGAATTGAAATGGCCGGACGAGATGGAATTATTTCAAGGGGAAGTGAATATAAAATACTTGGGCCAAAGACCATGGAGAGCAGAGAGTTTTGCTCCAGAAACCAAATACGCTCATGAGGACCAACCTGCCATTAAATTATTGAAATATTTAGAATCTATATCCAATCATTCGGTGAGTTCAAGACCGGAAAAATAAATTAGGGAAGAAATAGGGTATTGCTTGAATAAAGATTACTTTATATTCCTACCTAGGAGATGATTATCAGTCACTTGGGAATCGCATCTGACTTTTGTAAAGATGTTCGTCCAAGAACTCGGTGCCAACTTAGTAAGTGTCTGAATAATATTATAGTTCATAGTTCATCCCAAACAACTAACCAATCCTCCCTTTCCCTAGTGACTTTGATGGGGGAAGACTTCCTCAAAAGGAAAGACTACAAAAAGTCAATTTTATTAATGACTCATGTGATTCGGGAGTTGGGGAGAGAAAAGTGGCCAAAAATGATCTTACATGCGGCAGAAATAGGATTAAAAGCGGCCTACTCCGTTGGAGACGTCCCCTCTTACTTAAACTATCTTGTAATAATGTCCAAAACGGACTTGCTCAATCTAATCTCTAAAGAAAGGCGTGAAGTGGTTTGGAAACAGTTCCAAACGGTTCTGCAGAAGATTGTTCCAAAGACGGGATCCGAGTTTGATGCCAAACAATGGGAACTGGCCTTTTCAGCTCCACTAATATCCTACGTAGAGATTCATAGAGATGGATTATTAGATCTTAAGGTTGAATTCATTGAGGACCATGTTCCAGCCCATTCCCCTGTCACTCTTCGGATAAATATAACTAATCGTATTGAATATCCTATTCTAATTCGCAAGTTGGGCATTCGTACAAACTTTCCGGAATATGTTTGTGAAAAAGAGGATCCTTTTATTGTTGAGGTTGGAGGGTCAGTTGAGGTGGACATGACCTTGTCCCCTTTTTCTAAAGATGTTGGGAAACTAATACAGGTAGGGCAGTAGGTATTGGTTCTATACTACTTCCTCCAATCCTTCCACTTCCCAATCTTTCTTTTTCAAAATATAAAAAAGTAGAGCGAAAGTCTTGAGGAGTTTGGCATTTTCGATTGTAATTTCTACCTCAAGGTTCGACCTGCCGATTTTTCTTGAGAATATCAAACGTTCAAACTAAGGAAAACTAAATTTTGACAGACCTTCCAACTATTTAGTCTCGAAATTAATGAACTAACTAACATTTAATATAATTGCAGATAATTTTAGCCTATTTGGATATCGGAACGAGGGATGTTTCAGTAATTCTTCATTTCCCACTAGCTATGAACTTTAATTCCACTTTATGGTAACCACACTGCTGCTGTCCTCTTAATATTGGAGATGTCTTCTACAGTAAAAGTAGTTAAAGTATTAAAATTAAATGTGACAGGAATGGATGGCCGAGGGAAAAGTTGCCAATAACCGTAGTTAAAATTGAGCCAGCCAAAACCCTAGTTGAGGTGGAAGTAAAGCGGAAAGTGAACCTTCTTGTGGGTGAACGACAGAGGATTGAACTCATTTTTAGCAATCAAGATCAAGCGGAAGCAACCCGGTTGGGTTTCACCTGTCGTCTTGTAGTATTTGATCCTTCTCGTCAGTTGGCCAATAACTACCTAAACACATACAAAAATACATTCTACATAAATACAAAAGTAATTATGGAATCTTCCTGTTTTTTTTAGTATTTCGACTAACTTCGGAGGCTGAAACTAGCACGCAACATTCCAATCTAACGTACACAGTCAAAATAGACCGTTTGGCCCCTAACGAGTCGATCAGAAGGATTATTTACGTAAAAACGATTAGTTTAGTTGAGTCGGAAGTGAAGTTTGTGTGCAGGGTAAGATAGATAATAATGAGGAAGGATAATAACTCCTTGATTTTAGGAGGAAACTAAATTAAAATAAGGTGTCCCTTTTGTAGCTGGATTACTTGGATGGTCTGGGCCAAACTATTTCGAAAGATCAGGTGGAGAGTCTGGAGGTTGGCGTTCCATTCAAGTTCAAAGTTTCCAGAACCAACATGAAAGGAAAGCCTTTGGACAAGGTGTCTCCGCAACAGGACTTCCTTCAGCATTTCCAGATAACCAATACATCAAAGTGTGCCTTAGTTTTGAAAAAGTGCGAGTTCATCCCATATCCGGAGGTGAATCGTGAGAAAGGAGAGGTCAAAAACACCCTGACCTTTGACCTAGTTTTTAAGGGGTTTGAGTGAGGGACGAAATGTCTGTTTTACAAAGTTGTTGAAATGGGGTGTATTTACAGAGTGTGGAGTACTCTCTCTGCAGCAAACTGAATGACTGCCATTTAAAGGGGGATGAAAGTGCGTCAACTATGGTAATAGTTTCTATTCCAACACACCAGGACGTAGCCAAGGGAGGTTTTAAAGTATACTGGAACCGGTAAGTAGTTGTAATGAGTTCCACACAACCTTCCACATAAATATCCCGTCACTCAACTGAGTGGGATGTGTGTTGTTTGTTGCAGGGTGGAAGATATTGATTTGGGTGAAACGGTGTCAGAAGTAGAGGTGTCTCTCGTAACGGAAGGAACTAGTCCACTCTACCTTCGAGGTCAATATTCAAACGACGGTCGGGGTATCCTTAAGCAACCCCTTTCAGTCCACTACTTGTTGGTCAATCGGACTGATGATGTATACGATCTGGTTATTTCAATGGACTCTACAGAATATTTTATGAATGCTGGACCCAAAAAGGTATTACTTTCCAACACTTTATTTATACAAATCACATCAAATATTACAAATAAATAAAGGTGGTGGAATTAATATTTGGGATTTTGTATTATTATTTCAGCGTAATGTAAAGCTGAATGGACGTGACTGTCTCCAACTTTCCTTTATATTATTCCCGTTGAAGACGGGACTGGTGGCAGGTCCACGTCTTATGATTGAACCCGCTCTTCCTGACCCTAACGCCCTCCAACCCCCTTTACTCTCCCATCGAGATGTTCCCGATACTCTTTTTATCACGGTGAGTACTTTTTTTAACTACAGCTTAATTCAAAGTCACCTCACACTTTCTACCTTTAAGGGATACATGATTTATTTATTGATTGATTGATTGATTGATTAATTGACACTTTGTGAGCAGATTGAACAATGCTTTATTACGCGCAGATTAAACGTGGGTACATTTCCGTCCCTATTGCAGATTTATAGTATTCTTAAAATTGTTTGAAGTATAAAAAGTATAAAAAGGGTATAAAACGTGGGAGTATTAGTGTTACTTTAAATATCTGGCTTTTATAATATCACAGAATTGATGGTATTTAAACTTGGAAGAGGAAGAGAGAGAGAGAGAGTAGGATTAAAATGAATTAATAATTATACCAAACGGTCTATTTGTTTAAACCTTTGTGAAAGTATGTAGATAGAAGTAGTAAAATGAGGTATGTTGTTGTTGTTTCAGAGAGTAGAGGAAAGGCCGTAGAGTTGCTCAAGATAAATGATGATAGCAAAGCAGAAGATGATGAACAAGGAAGGAGCAACTTTGGACCCAGTTGATATAAGGCTATAAGTCATACTGTTAAAACTGTGATCAAGTTGTGGGAAACAGTTATGTTGAACCAAGGGTTCTGCAATGATGGCCAATACGGGATCTTTCGTTGTCATATCTGTCTCCAATCTATAATTAATCTCTGTTCTACCCTTCAATAATCCATTCGTGGAGGTATCAACGTCCACTTCTGTGGTGGTGGTCACCTCCGGTCTTTTCATTTCAATAGTTAGTCTCGTCCGTTTCTCAGCCTCAATTTCAAAATTGATCTTCTGCTCCAGAAATCCTTCTTTTTCAACCTTGGAAAGAAGCAGCCCTTTTTATAATTAATGGAATATAACTGTGTAGCTTGAATAAGAATTGTATCGTTAGAGTCTACTCAGATCTACTCCCACTTGTTAGAGAAATAGTATAGTTAGGAGGGATATTGAAGTTTAAAACTGTTGTGGTAAAAGGAAGGAATAATGTTAAGGATTTCTTATTATAGTTTACTTTGAGAATGTAGTTCCCAGGAAGGAGAGGTCTCCAAAACTCTCCTTTTTCTGAAGTATACCAAGGGACACTCATGTGGCCATCTTCAGTTGTTGGATAAGCGGTCAGGGAGACGTGTTCAAGGGGAGCCGCACTTTCAAAATCCACCACTTGACCCAATAACCCCTTTTCAGACTCCAACAAAAATTCTAACATTGCCTGCAGAAAGATAAGACCAGTTAGGGTTAAGGCAGTAGTAGTAGTAGAAGGATTGTATCGGATGTTGGGACTAACGCTACAGGCACCCCCCCCCCCCCCAACCACTCCCATTCCCAAGGTAAAATCATGCTACTTATAGTAAAGTACACATTTTGTGTGAGGGAAAGTGATATAATTATAATTAAACTACAGAGAGAAAGTCATTAAACTGTAGTAAAAATGTATTTTTAAAGACTTTTGAAAGAGAGTTTAGTTAAGTTGAGCTCTGTTTGTAAATGCGGATGATCCCTTTTGTTATCCTTATTATAGTTATACTATGTTTGTGTAAGAATAATAAATAAACCAACCGTTTTATGATGTTTATAAATGGTTTCCAATTTGGTAGTATCATTCTCATTTCTGCAACAAGTGAGTCCGATCATTAGCTCAAACGTGCCTCCGTAAATATAGTTGTAGTCCATCATTGTTCCTGTTATCATAAACAAGCTAACCGTTACTCCTTCCTCAACACGTTCCCCCGTAGCTTAAAAAACAATGTCCCCTGGGGTATTATTAAAATGGGGAAATAGAGACTTATAAAAAGTGGAGCTACCCTGAGCAGGTTCCCACTCGGCCCCGTTAACGATTCCATTGGGAAAGGATCGCTTCAACGAGGGACAGTCCGACCAGGCCCTATCCCATTCCTTCCTTACCCGGACCGAATAATCGGAGGCCAAATGGTAGAAAATGTCCTTATCCGGAGTTAAATGAATAGAATCTCCTGCCTCACCCTCTTCTACACAACAATATGGATGTATTTTAGTTTTATTTAAATCCCAGCCGAGTTTAGTAAGAGTGAGTTTGATGTTTGATGAATGATGGGTGGTTACGAGTGGGAAACCTGGCATCGAATGGATAAGAGATGACCTTAACTCCTGAAATTAGTGAGAGTGATAGAAGGAATCGGTTGGATTTAATCCATTGTGTCAATGCTTCCGTTTCCGGTGCTCTGGGTCTTATCTCCGATTCTTCTTCCGGGGGAAATATTAAAGGGAAGTCTCGGTTCAAGTTTATCCCATCTTTGGTAAATCTACAGACACAAATTGTTGTTTTTACAACAATGCATTAGGATTTTATAAATTGGGCATCTACGTCTCAATTACGTTTATGCAAGGAAACCAAGAGTCAGAAATATGTTATCCTACTTTATTATTAACGCTTTATCAAATTACCTATAAGTCTCAATTTCCTCATCTTTACCAAAACTAAAGTCTCAATTTCCCATTTCTAATTCTGAAAAAGTTGTCTCAATTCCCCCATTTCTAATTCTGACAATTTCCCATTTCTAATTCTGAAAAAGTTGTCTCAATTTCCCCATTTCTAATTCTGACAATTTCCCATTTCTAATATTCTAATTCTGAAAAA
>JAQFZX010002530.1:0-18381 GCA_034682405.1 Hydroisotoma schaefferi | reverse complement strand
CATAGTAGCATAGGACAAATAAAGATTGAGATTTTAAGTGGAAGAAAAAGGACATAATATAATAGAATACTTGCATAGGAGGGAGTTGATTGAGAGGATCTTTAGTAATAAGCTTAGCTTTGTCTACCTCAAGCAGGTAACCTTTTTTACGTTTCATTACTCTTAAACAGGCTGAGTTGTTTACTGAAGCATGCAAAAATGCGAAACAACTCGGACAATAAAAGCTTACAAGTTCTTAGTAATGCCTCACGTATCACATACTTTATTTCTGAACTGCATGCAAAGTTCTCATTCTCCCACGACTGTAGGAAATTGTATGCCCAATAATTAGATAAGTATTAAGATAAGTATATTTGTATTGTAGAAGAATATAGATGGGTGAATGTTTAGATTTCAGTTGTAAGAAAAATATTATAAGTTAAAGAAGGAAAGAATAGTACACTCTGCTCTGTAAATTCGAAAATAAAGCCCCTTAAACGGTAAAATTAGCATACGTTAAGTTAGCTACATTCATTGAAACATTTTGATAATTTACCTTAGAAAATTTAAGCGTTTGCCTAACTTTGACACATTGTCCATGTAATGGTGACTTGCTACTACTACTCATGAAAGTCCTCTTGCCATTGCCAGGGTGAATAACAGTATAAGTAGTCGTGTTTAACTTGATTGACAATGTATTATATTGAATTTTTAGGTATCTTCCATGTTAATATGGTCTTCGGGTTTGAATTGCTGTCGAAACTAACGTCTACCCTTTCCAATATTGGGAGAAAGCACCAAGAAGCTGGTATGATAGGCTTGAGTAACAGTAACGGCAGCGGCCCTTTGATTTCAATGGAGAAAGCGTCAATGAGAAATATGCTTGCCCTTCTATTCTTTCCCGTCGCCATACCTTATCTTCTGTACCGTTTCGTAAGTGGATTTAGAAAGCGGTATGGATATAAATTGAGGCCTTTGGAAGGAAAAGTAAGGAAGATATAAGTTCTTAAGTTTGCCAATCGTAATTTTCGTGGATAAAGATTGAAGTAATTGAATAATGGGTTTATCCTCAGGTTGTAGTGATAACCGGCGCCAGTTCAGGTGAGTAATCTGGTTGAAATCTATTTCATACCGAAGTAAAGTTGACAGAAAAACAATCATGGCAATGTATATTTTTTACAGGAATCGGTGAAAGTTTGGCAAAATTATTGTATTACAAAGGTTGCAAGTTAATTCTTGCATCAAGAAGAACTGATGAGCTCGAAAGAGTGAAAGCAGAATTAGTTAGAAGCAAAACCGTAAGTGAAAGCTGAAGATGTGTACTTTCAAGGTAAATTATGATCTCTACAGACAATACTGGTAATTTTGCAGATGTATGGGACCGTCTACGTTCCAGCCGTGGTCCAAATAGATTTAGGAGATCTTGATAAAATTGAAGAAAAGTCTCGCGAAATTCTTCAAATCTATGGATATGCTGATATTCTGATCAATAATGCTGGAGTCAGCTATCGTGGGAATATTCTCGAGACTAACATTGATGTTGACCAGCGCCTTATGACGGTGAATTATTTCGGACCCCTTGCTCTCACACGATGTAAGTTTCTACAGACCCTTCTTGTTTAATTTCAATGTATGCAACACTTTGGAGCTTACGTATTCTCTATTTTTTGTGTAGATTTGGCCCATTCTATGGTTGAAAGACAGCGTGGGCGAGTAGTATTTATTAGTAGCGTTCAAGGGAAAATCGCTGTTCCATTTAGGTATGCAAAAAATTAAAATTATTGGTGTTGTTTGTACTGTATGATTTAAATGTAATATTATTCAATACGCAGTATCTATGACAGGTCGGCCTACACTGCATCAAAACACGCCCTTCAAGCCTTAGCTGATAGTTTAAGAGCTGAATTAGCGGATTTAGGGATAAAAGTTACAGTTGTTAGTCCTGGTTATGTCAAAACTCAACTATCAGTTAACGCTGTAACGGGTACTGGGGACAATTATGGGCAAATGGACGCAACAACAGCAAGTGGACATTCTCCTGAGTATATTGCTAGAAAAACTGTTAACGCCATTCTAAATGGTGACAGTGAGGTTGTCATTTGTTCTTTATTGCCAAAAATTGCTATTTTCTTGCGTAGTTTTTGCCCAGAAATTTTTTTCTGGTTGATGGCAAGTCGAGCTAGAAAAGAGGCGTAAGAGTAGTGCCTCCCGTTCTTTTACCAAGTATATTATTTAACAGATTATACCGTACATGGACGAGATTATCTGTGAAGGTTATTTAATATGTGTGTCTTAATTTCTGTGCAGCAATGTGCAAAAACATGAGCCAAGTCATTATGTTAAGAAATTTATTGAGTATCCAACATTATCGTTACCCCTTTTGCTTAGTGATTAATGAACTGTTTAATTTAGTATAATTTTAATTACGATTGATGAACCGGTGAACGGAATAAAGTGAAAAGTGTTTACCATAAACTCTATTATTATTGATATAAACTAAACCTCGTAAAAATTATGATTGAATTTTTATATACTATATGTTCATATGTAACGCTGTACTACTAAAAGTTTGGTCAATACTTGCAGGTCCTAAAGTAGGCATCACTACGATTTCCCATCAATCATTTTGAGATTAAAAGTAACAAACCAGCACGTGGAAAGTGTCTCTGAAGGGTCTACGTAAACACATAAAATGTAATTAACATATAAACATGGCGTATTTATCTACAATCATTTGCTTCATTGCATTATCAGGGAAATTTGCATAACCTTCCTAAAATATATTATATCAATCCTCCAGTCCTGCGAGACACCATACAATAAACATACCGTTCGCATTTTAAAGATACTAAACTACACACTGGAATCTTTGTTTAATATTCTTGTATATTCTACTAAAAAATTCCGAAACCAAGGGCAGCAAAACTTTTTGAGTAAACTAACTGCATTTTTTAAACGTATACTATTTTCTAGTGGCCAAACCGTGGTTGTTTTTGTCTTATCCCGTAGTTAAGTTTTTATAATTTCTACTCCAAAATATGCCTTCGCCTCAGAGTTTGAGGACAATTCAGAAGGCAGAATCAGGATTAGGATTAGGATGGTGGCACACGACAACCTTTAAAATATACCTAGGTCACTCGCTTTCATCATGGGGAGATCGTATGTGGAGCTTTGCCGTGGGATTGTACATGGTCATCTTGTTTCCAGAATCTTTAATGGTTAATTTCTTGTTATTTATAGGGCTAATTGGAAGTCTCAGCATAGCACTAAGATTTTAAAATCTAGCCTGAAAATGCACTAATGTTAAATTGACTAATCAATCAATAATAGAATACTGACTTTTATACAGTTGACTGCAATATATGGTTTCTCGAATTGTCTATCTGGGATCATCTTTGGGGCCTATATTGGCAGTTGGATTGATAAAACCGAGAGACTGAAGGGTAAGTTAAGCACCACTCAAGGGAAAGTATACTCTCACTTCTCATTATATGAACGTATATGACCTTCGCGTTAGCTACGATTGTTGAATTAAATATTTTACTTTTTGATCATCGAGGTTAGTTCGTAATGCAACCCATTAACTAAACTTATTTCATGTCCGTCCACACAGCGGCCAAAGCCTCGCTTGTTCTTCAAAACACTGCCGTATTCGTGGGTGCAAGTCTACTTGCTCTAACTCTCCACTTCCGGTCAGCCATTCACGCAGTATGGGATGGAAGGCTTGAGTACATGCTTTTTGCAGGGATGATATTGCTAGCAATAATAGCGGAGTTGGCTTCTATGGCTAGTAAAATAATCTTGGAGAAAGACTGGATCGTCGTCCTTGCTGCTGGTGATGAGAAGCAGTTGTCAAGTATGGAAATAAAATATATTACAGCCCTCGCTATATGTCAAATGCACGTTGGTATTAAGCTCGAGACTGACATGCACTTTCTCATATCGCGGTCACATTATAGCAATCATACAGAGAGCTTTAACGAGCCAATTAAAGGCTTGTTTATTAGCTAGATGAAGGTGCATGCAGTTGGCAGTGAAAGTATAATTTCTTCATTAAACACATACAAGATCCTGCAGTGTAACAAAGCATTATTACATACTACATACATCTTCTTTTCTATAACTATCTATGATAAAATCTCAGGTGCCTGCAAAAAACGAAAGTGCAAATCCCCACTATTAATTTCCTTACAACCACAACTCTGATTTAAACCAATAAAAACTACACTAAATCATCAAACTCGTTTTTCTTTCAATTCACGATAAAGATCTAAAAAAAAACCCGTGTACCTTTCCCCACAGTAATCCATTACCTTCATCCTCCAAAAACCCATGATATAATAAAAAATAATCTTCTCCTCATCCTTACTAAACCTCTTTTATTTCATTTTATAGAATTGAACGCTACAATGAGAACAATCAACCTAACCACCTCAATCCTTGCCCCCATAGTCGTTGGCCAAATCGTCTATTACGGGTCTCAAATTGCCGGAGCCATTTTCATCGCTTGTTGGAACTGCCTCTCAGCCCTGATAGAATATAATTTACTCTGTGTAATATACAGGATGGTGCCTCAGCTAAGAAGCAAACTACCTGGTCCTAAAACCACCCCTATCAAAAGTAACGGCGGTGGTCGGCCAGAGTATGATATCCCATTTGTAACCATAAATACCCCAGACTCTGACAACTCTGGGCGTAGCCCTCCGTTCCAACCTCGTCTAGGCTCTCTTAATGACAATAAAAATCAAACTGTCCCCAACGGCTCATCCTCCTCCAGTCCTGCAGAGTCTGGGACCAAAGGGCAGGAAATAAGACGAGCTAGCTTAATAGTCAATCATGACGGATCTCTTAGGAGTGCCAATACCAATGGGGCACTAAGAACGCCTGGAAATGACTTTGAAGACATTTCTCTAGTCACTCCTGTCTCCGACTTGAAGAAAGTTTATCCTGAACAGACAAATAGTCGAAGAAGTAGCAGTCTTCCTGCAGGATTACTAGCCTTAGCTTTCCACGGCAGGAGCCTTTCTCGCAGTGGAAAGAAGCTGGAGGAAGAGGATAGTCCTGGAGAGAACAAGGACGAGGATGAGGGAGTCTTGGCTTCAAATAGATGTAATGTTATCTGTAAAGGATGGAGAATTTATTTTTCTCATAATGTCAAGTTTGCAGGACTTGGGCTAGCCTCTTTGTACATGACGGTCTTGGGATTCGATAGCATTACTACAGGTTAGCAAAATAGGATGGAATAGTAGAATACAATGGGAAGGTATTAGGTAGTTTTCATTTGTTAGAATAAATGTAAGAACGGGTTCTATATAATGTAATCCAGGTTTCGCCTACAGCCAAGGGGTAAACGAAAGCCTTATTGGGATTCTGACAGCTATAGGAGCGTGTTTTGGGATTCTCGGTAGCCTTTCCTTCCCAGTCTTGCGAAGAAAGCTAGGGAAAAATGCTACGGGTATATTTGGATTCGCATCCGAAACTTTATTTTTGCTGTTATGTGTGGCCTCAGTTTTTGGCCCTGGATCCCCCTGGAAGCCTGAGGCCTTTTTGGACCGCTTTGAAAACATTTCCGGAGCTCCTATTAATTCTACAGCTAGTTACAATGGGGAACATGGACTTTCTTTGAAGGAAATATGGAAGAAAGAGAGTCACGTTATTTTGCTGATGATTGGAATAGTTATGGCTAGATATGGTTGGAAATATTCTAAATGGCACATACATATTGGGTTGGAGAGGCTTGTGCAGAAAGTTTCTGTGCTACTAATCATATCTTTCTGACATTTATTGTGTACAAAAACAGGGCTATGGATAGCGGATCTGAGTGTTACACAAATCTTCCAGGAAGAGATTGCAGAGTCTGAACGAGGCCTTGTTAACGGGGTTCAGGATTCTATGAATAAAGGAATGGATCTGTTGAAATTCGCTTTGGTTATTTTCCTACCCTCGCCAGCAACTTTTGGATTCCTTATATTCATCTCGTGGATTTTTGTTCTTCTTGGGTAAAGCTCTAACAATTATTACTGAATGACACTGTTAATTCGCTCAAGTAAGACTATTTGGCGTCTCAAACCCTTATCCTGTGGCCGTAATCACAGTTTTCCTAGCTTTAGGAGATTTACACAGTTGTAAAATACAAACGTGGTTAGTCCACCTAGACATATCTTGCTGTTCCCTTTACCTCATCTCTCTACTGTATTAGTTGCAACTTGCAACCATAACCAATTACTGATAGAATAGATTTCTACCATTATATTTTCCATTAAAAGTCCTTTTGGTTTTATGGCTATTTCAGAACAATGTCCTTCGTATTATTTGCGGCTCAGGACCGTACAAGGAAGCGCAGATTAGAAAACTCTCCTGGAAGTGTAAGTGCTGGTGGTATTGAGATTGGCCACAGTCCTAAAAATTCTACCAAAATACCTATGAGAACTATACCGGATTTTATAGAGTCTCCAAGTTAATTTAATGATATGAAATCAAACATCTACTTATATCAATGATAAAAAATTATGAATTCCGGCTTAAAAAATGAAATGATTCTCAAACACAATGAATTATTATTGTTGTAAGAGTTTTGAGCATTAAACGTGCTATCCTGTAAGCGTATCGTAACGTCCAAGTTGAAATACTAAATTAATAAAATCGTGTCTGTGATAAACAATATTTTATCCTTTGTATTACCGTTTCAGATAAATATGTATGCTTTTTACTTTTAGCTAGCTTGTAGGCAGAATTAATTTTAATCTTCTGTTTAAAGATATTATTTCCCAGTATTACCATTTTACGCTTTATATATAAACTAATGATTTAACTGTTATTTGAATATGAAGTAAATAAAATGCATATCTTAATACTTTGACCTTTGATGAATCAGACTATCGTTCAACGTGGATGGATATGGCAAGAACTAAAGTTCTCACAGCAGTTGTTTAACAAATATCATTAATTATGGATTCTAAAAGGTCACCATGCATGAATGGCAAGCGAAAAACCAAAGAGAATAAAGAGGTACAGTTGTAATGCGGCAACAGTTATAGAGTCTGTACTGAGATTCAACTTATCATTATCACTACCCAAAACGATGAACGGTGGACTAAGTTTAAGCAATAACCACCTTCATACCAATGGTTTACCCTTTCTGCATGTGCTGTTTAATGTTACATCTCATTATGGTGATTATTCTACCTGACTGATCCTAATGGAATTTTAAAGAAATTGTGCAGTATATTCGACATCTAACAACCCCGTATATATAATTGGGTATGGTAGTTTTACAAAGATGTTTCACCTTCCAACCTTAGTAGCATTATTATCACTAGCATATTAAGCTGTATAATTCTTCTATTGTTCATCTATCTGAACTTATTCCTTCTAGAAGAGGTAATTAACACAAGTAAGTAGAGAATTCAGTGCAAATAGACAATTAGTATGCAAAGTACTGCTCTTCCAAATTTGTATCTCTAAATGCTACCTTAAAGTTGAGCCATATTATCTCACCCGTTCATAATGTTCTCTCACTCCCTAACAATTCCTAGTTTAGCCATAGCCTCTCAAGTTTCTAACCTTTATCAATAAAAACCAGTTAAAAACCAACTAAAACTTTCCAAATACTTTCAAAAGTATTAGCAATTACAAGTAAGACGAGAATATTCTAACTATTATACACAGTTATGCATACATTGGGGATCGCTACCTAAATCCCAAAATACATACGCCACACTCCATTATATCCGTTTTAGTATAATATAACTTTTTACGATTGGAAAGTAAGTACATATATTTTCTCTATCTTTTCTTGGCCACTCATGCAATCAATAATGCCTAACTATTTTGGGAGATTTTTCCATTGAAATTGAAAGACAAAAGTTTTTCTTGACACTTTTCCAGAAAAATTTTTTGTTCCGGAAATGACTGACACGGGTAAAGGAATTGGCGTTGTCGTTAACGAGTTAGCAGCCACCACATCATCAATAGGCTCGAGAAAGCATGTTGAAAAACTTTTGAACCATTTTGGCAAAACCTTTATCTCCCTTATTGAAAGCATTGTAATGCCTGCCAACTCCGATTCAGAGAATGCAGAAGACAATGATGAAGCTGATGAGTTTTTTGACAACTTCGGCATCGACACGGCTTCACCTAATGCTCCTAGGGTTGTATCTGATGAGGATTTTGCTTTCGAAGCTTACTTTCCCCCAGCAGAAAAGTCAGAATTTCGTTCCCTATTTATTGACGTGGCCTTCGACATTTTTCGCAGCTATGAGTACCAACTTGTTATCTTAGTCCAGGAAGAGCGGAAACTGTCGGAAATAGCTGAAGATATTGTTCACAGGATACTTGATAACTTCAAGGAGAGTCAGAGAGGGTTTAATCCTGAATTTATCAAACCTAAGATTGATCAGCAATTCCTCATAGAAAAAGCTCTATACTTCTCAGAACCGGAAGGGATAATCTACAACTCGGAATGGAGTGCTGTAGAAATCTTAGAAAATCCAGGAATCGTTGTGAAAGACGATGGGAGTGGCAACCAGGTGGGTAAAAAGGTGAAGAAGCCAACTTTCTACAAATCTCACTGGCAGAAGAATTTTATTGGAGTTAAAAAACTCATCGGGAGTAAATATGGATTCAGGCTTAATTTTGACTTTGAGACGGAGGATGATATTCTAAAAAGCTTTGAAAAAGTTCCATATCAATCAGTCAGTCCGCTGTATCTGAGCTATAAGTATAGCCTGGATCCGATCCGGATGATCAAATACAAGAAGGATTTGCTCAAGGAACTTAACGACCTTGATGAAAGTGAAGGAGGGACTGAGGAGATAAGCTTGAAAGATAAGGTTAAAGAGTTTCAGCAGAAACTACAGGTACAGAAACTTGAGGAGGAGAAGAACTCAGATAAGGTTTTGAAGCAGATTGCTAACTTGTCAAGAAAGTTTGAAACACTTCAGGATAAATTGACTAACCTGGAACAAAAAGGGGTTATTAGTGGAGGGGATGAGATCAAAAAGGCTGCGGCAGCTTTGTTAAGATCTAATTATCATGTGCGGTTTGAGGTCAGGGATGAAGCTGATGCCAATAAAAATGACACTTCGTACAATAAAATGTGATCTGTAGTAAAAGTAGCGATTACACTTGGAGAAGTGTTGAAAAAAAGAATAGTTTTGGAAAACTGGAAACTAAACTAAAGTAACGGATTTATGAGACTTGAGAAGAAAGATGCTTCTAAAGACGATAGTTAGGTCCGAAGAGTCTTTAAGAAAAAGTTTAATAACATATAAATGAAAGGAAAATCTTCCAATGTTGGATGTTTTTAGTAGAATTGGGCTAGGTGTTTTATTTATGGATGTGAATATGTGATGATGTCAATGAATGCATAGTATTATGGGAGATAGCGTAGAAATTAATAAACAATCTAAGTAATACGCTGCTTTCTTTCTTTAAAAGTAGGTTTTAGATGATTCATGTCATAAATTGGAGCACTTGTAGGCTTTAACTCGAGAGACTTGCACTGCTAAGAAAAAACTGCACGCACGCTGCAAAAATACATAGTATCGTTTAGTAACAGTACAAGGAAAAAACTTAAATTCCGTCGTTTAATTGCTGATGGGCTTCGTTGCTAGAAATGAATGAATATAAAGTGTTCTACTATTTATATTTATGGCTCTTATCCAGACTCGACTTCATCCATGACTAGGACATGATTTATTTTGCACCACATCTACCCTTAAGAGTTTTGGCTAAAAGAGGCTAATTTTAATCATTCTATGGATCATTTTAGTCATTGTTTTACTTTTGGCGATATGGCTGCCTGCAATACCCGAAAAGCTGTAAATCAAAGATTCACGGGCATTCAACTAGATCTTAGGATACGAAAGACTACAAGCTTTCTATTTGCTACTCATACTCAACTTTGTTGAATAGCCAAGTCTGAAGTCTGTTTCAGACAATGACTTTAAAATTGCGGTGGCCAAAACACTTCGTCAAGTTAATTATGGCTGTGACTCAGCAACTAATAAGAATTCACCACTTCATCAACCACCTGAATGTTTTTGCATCATCCGCTATTTAAAATAATCTACTTAATTTGTAATTTCAGAGCAATTTGAAAACAAATTACAAGCTTGAAGGAAGCCATTTTTGCTTTGAGATGCAACTGCTTGATACTTTAGCATAAATTAAAGATGGAAAGCAATTTTTAGTATTTTTCAAACTGCATTTCTTTAATAGTCCATCAGTAATTAGTATATTGATGCCAGCTTTGTAATTAAATATTAATCGATGAAGTACACATTTAGAAATTTGTTTTACTCCTACTTTAAACAGTTAGAAGCTACTTTTTTGTATTTTTCTTGTTTCTAATTTGTTTTATGTATAAAAGCCATATGCAGTGTTTAATAAATACTCAGTGTTTCTAGTTGTTTAGAAAGGACAAACAAAAATTTTGAAGCTGCAGCTGAATTTCAAAATGGTAAGTGGTAACTCCTGTCCTGAAGTGTCAGTATTTGTTTTAATAAACTGTAATGTACATGTTGGATTTTTTTAGATTCGTTCAAGCATTTCTATTGGGATGGTCCTCCTCATTGTAGTCACTATTGTTGTTGGGGCTCCATCGAACTCTTCAAGTTCTACATCAAACAAAAAACCTGATACTGGAGCCACTCAAGTTCTCAGTAACAGTGGTCATCCAAGTAAGTCATCTGGAAGGCCTATAACGGTGGTTAGTGGAATTTCTGCAAAGTCTTCCAACAGCTCAGAATTAAAATCTTCTAACTCTACAAGGAAGTCTAGAAGTACTGGAGGAAATGTCTCTGGGCTACCAACGAGCAATTCTGCAGTCTCACCAGCTAATATTCATGTAGCTTCACCATCCAATGTAGCGTCTCCAACTCAAACTCATGCAGCTTCTCCAGCTCAAACTCACGCAGCGTTTCCAGCTCAAACCCATGCAGTAGCGGCCCCTTCCAGTCTTCATGGATCCCCCTCATTGAAGTCTTCTAATTCAAACCGCAAATCTAGAAGCGTTGACGATGATGATGAGGTGGCCGAAGTACAAGTCCGCTCTGACAGTCTAAAATCTAACTCATCTAGCAAATCTGCTCTAAATACCAGCCCCTTGTTCATTGCACGACAAACCTCGTCAAATTGCTCTACCATCGCTAGCAGTTTGAAACCAAAACTTCGATCTAGCTCTTCTAGTTCTGGTTCATCTTTGGACAAATCTGAAGATACGCAACCTAGTAGTGATACCCATACAATCTCAGTATTAAAGTCAACTTCTCAACAAACTAGCTCCATTGTACCTTCGTCATCGTCATCTGGAATAGACTCTTCATCTTCATCTCACAGAGGAGCAGCCAAGAACTCATCTTCCACTCGTCCACTTGGGGGAAGTAAAAAGAGTACCCCCCTCGAACAGGATCAAGAGGTTGAAGTCTTTATCGTCTGAAGAAAATGTAGAAAGGAAGTGCAATCAGCATATTATGCGGAAATGTTAGTAAAACGGGATAGAAATACTATTTTATTTTTTAAGTAAAAAAATCTAAATTCTACATGTCATCACAAGAGACAAGAAGCTAAGTTAAATGGGCCGTCTAGCAAAACTATTATATTTTTTCTACAGATTCTACGTAGAAGCCTTTATTTTTATTCATACATTTTTTTCTATTATAAATGTCTTGGGCCAGAATAAACCTGCTACTCATTCTAAAACATTTTAATAATACAACCCGAAATACAATGCCTAACTGTGGAAAATCGATATTAAGAAATTGCATTGAAATACTATATTCTGTTCAGAAGATGCTCTTATTGTTGTCTAGAATTTCTGGCAACAAAAACATCAATTCATCTTCATCGTCTGGTAACCTAACCCAATATCGCCTGCTCAACTAACAAATCATAACTAAACCAGCTTGTAATTTATCTACTGCACTGAAAGGATTGTTTTTATCTTAAGCAGTGGATTTTACAAGATGAGCTCCGTATAATTTAATAGCCTTTCCTCTTGAAAATAACATCACATACACATCATCATTATCATTACCATTACTATCGTAAGATACAAAAGTAACCTCTGCCTATCACAACAAAGACAGATTAAAAGTGATTGTGCAGTGCCTTCCAACCCCTGTATTGTGTTTACTGTCTGTTAGTTTGTGCATTCATATTGCATCTAAAATTCACTTTTTTCGCTCGGATTAACAACAGAATTCGTCTACCTTTAGTTGCCCACTTGTACAAAGCATCAAAGTTGTTCATCATATTCACAATCATACCCTACAATTTATTTAATTTACGCTGCAAAAATTCTCTCAAATAAAATGTGGATCAGAACTTTTTTGAAGATCCTAAAATAATATATCGCGTCATATTTTTCCTGATGAGATTTTTACTCTTGACTGCGTGCACTACTTAACATAACGCTTTCTCAAGAAACTCCGTCTATTCGGAACTTGTCTTTATTTTTTTTTTCTGCGGTTGGTTGATTGTGGTACTAAATCACGCATCAATACACACGTACGTACCTTTACACACATAAATATAATATATCCTACCAAGTATCCCCAGCCCCGCAGTAGATGGTATACACATTACATTGGTAATTGCTTTGATGTGTTGAAAATAAAAAGGGAATTTCTTTCTCACTCTCTCCAGCAATCTGCTACAAGGACTAAAGAGTGGAGAAAGCATCTTGATGTCTTTCCCTGCACAGAACCCACTCTCTTAGACCGGTGATGCGTCAAAATTGAGCTGAATTTTTACCAAGCTTCAGAGAATTGTATTAAAATGTCTAGCTTCGGAGGTATATGATGTAACATACGGTATATGAGGCATTGAAAGAAGAGAGTAGTAGCAATTCGAAAAATTCTAGATCCTTTCATTCATTCAACCACTGGCTTGACTGTTGGAAAATTGAATTTGGAATGAATGTTCCATACAACTGTCAGCCTTTCCATTCTCTGGCTCTTTCTCATGCACAAAATACAAGAAGGAAAGGAACTATCAACCAGAATAAGCATGGGAAGTTAAAATAACGATTGGAACTGGGAACTGTAAAACTATATAGATCTGAGTTTCATGCGTTCGAATGTCTCAACTTGACGAAGTTTGATTCCTGAGAATACACCAAATGACATCAAAGTAATCTCGTTCTCCAGAGAAAGGAATTCAGCTCGAAACTCGAGGGATGACAATTTTTGAAAGGTAGTGGAATAACTACAAAGTCTATGTAAATTCATAAAGAACAGGTCAGGAGGAGCTTTTACATATTAAGCGTACATTTCCTGACTATTTCCAAACTTTAGGCCTATTCAGATAAATACAAACATAACTTTAGGTATGTGCTTTGCTAGTAAAAAAAACAAAGTAGAAAAATATGCAAGTACGACTTGAAGTCCCTTGATGACATGACAGCCAAATTTTGCCGTTTGACATTTTATTGTAAGGGGGAATGGGCCACTTTCACTTTGCTCTCGGGGAAAAGGCTATTTATGCATATGATAATAAGGAAGGAAAGTTGTTGCAATTTCATTGCGTATTTTGTTACTGACTTTTGTCCAAGGGTTTGATGCACTAATACCTTCTAGAATAACTCTAGTTGTACATACACCGTTATTCGGTATTGTAGCTTTGAGTAAATTTGATTTATTACTTATATTTAGTTTGTACAGTTCAAGATTACAAATTAACCAACAAGCACGACCTTTCATTTGCCAGCATAATATTTCTCTAGAGTGTTTCAATCTACACTTAAGCAGTAAACACTCTCCCTAACGACTTCATCGATTTGGTAGATCCTTTTGGAGAGTCGTTAGTAAGGGAGTTCCGATCAACGGATCTAATAGATCCCCCAATGGATTCTCCTCCCATAGAAGGCCTTTGATAAATACTCATGGTACTGTCCCACTGATAAATAGTTGATGGACTGGCTGACTGTTGTTTGTCAATTTCATCCCTCATTCTCTCAAGCTCTTCGTATTTGAGACTGTAAATCACGTACTGGTGTTTGATTATCTTTCTGTAGAAAATTATCCCGAAACATAGGATGATAATGAGAACAGGGCCCATGATAAGGGTTGCGGCAATTGAAGCTGTTCGTGTGAACCAAGTGAATTTGATCCAACACATGAGGATGACATCCAATGTAAATAAAAATAGGGAGGCTGTGTTCGCCAAAACCCAGGAGATGTCAATTAATCGGATCATCCGGTCATGTGGAGACCGTGGGGTCTCAGAGATCATTTCCATTTTTGCAACAGCTTGGATATGTGGCAGAACACAAGTGGCTATCATCATAGATATCATTGATGTTGCTACTAGAATGGCTGTAGTTAGTACAAATGCTATCAAAAGAGCTGGATTAGCATCTCCGTCGTTTATTTGGAGTTCTACAGTCGCTACCTAATGGGATAACATACCAATGTTAGATGCTATGATAGCCTATAAATGCTATTTTATACTTTAAATTTTAAATATCACTTTGGAAATTCATACCACTGCGAATCCAGACATAAATGCCGACATTTCAGCAACATTAGCCAGTTTTGATTTGCTTAAATGGAGCCTTCGCCATGAGAGATATTCTGGACTGTTTAAAAGATCTTTCTCGGTGTCCATTTTGATTACATAGAATCAACACAGGCAGATGAACTTTATCAATAAAGGGAATATCGTAATTTCTATTTTGGATAAAAAAAAAATTCAAGGTTTCATTTATCACTTCACTGGACGTCTCCAGTCTCACTGTGAATGTCAACTGTACTATGCGAATTCATACTTTTGAATGTCTAATTTACAAAGTGGTTTTCTTTGATATTCAAATAAAATCGAACATAAAAATGTTCAACTTAAATCTTATATATTGTAGCCGCAAATACTTCAATCACTACAAACCAAAATATTAAACTACAAATGTATTATACCTAATAACTTTACAATTAACTGCTGCTACGTAAATGTATTGAAATGATCTCTCAAGGCAGGAGGTAACTGACATGCAAGCGGTGTTGACAATGTGATAGTTTTTAAGCTCACTATTATATCAGCTTGATGATTAACTATATCTCAACTTCAACATTAGTGGATGAGTTGCTGCAACTCTTATCTTTGCTTAGATAAAATTGTTTACAAGCAATTAATCTCATTTAGAATGATTACTCACGGAGAAATACCTTCAAACGTACACACTTCACTTATTGCCACTCAGGTTTACATTGGTAGCATCATGAAGAAATATCTAACCTGATTTGAACAAACTTTTAAACATTAATTTCTAAACTTTCCTGAAATCTCAAGCATATTAAACTATTAATCCTATCTAATAAAGGGCAACAACTCAGACCAATCTTTCATTCTTCTATTTGAAGAACAAACGCTTTCTCATCAAACGTTATGGTTTGGCATTGGGAATTGGGATCGTGATTGGTAAATCTGCCAAAAAAGAATCTAACATATGTACATTCATCCCTACATAGATTACATTATTCTACTAGCAAAAGCCTAATCCGCAGTAACGAGCGTAGTTCTATGTATAATTCATAATTCCAGACAATCCAAACCACTACTCCCCGAAAGATGCAAAGACTGCAGATTTTTGTCAACAAACCCAAACTACGAAAAAATAACTCTTGCCTAAGTACATATCTACCCAAAACTTCTCTAGACCTATTGAAAAAAAACAGTAAAACTTTATCTGAGACATGTTCCAATTGTCATACATGGACTCGTTACTCCATCCTTTAACTACCAGCACGAGACCTTTCTTTACTTTCATCTGGTCCTTCTTGATTTGCTTCATGGTTCATGCTAAAGTTACTTCCACATCATATTCAGCCCTTTCATACTCTTAAAGCTGGGTTTTTATCCTTGTTATAAGTTCTTTGTGTACATTGTACATACTAAATATTACCGCAGAAAGGCAATTGTACAGAATAACTTTCACTTGCAATCCTTAACAATTTTTTCTTGTGTAAGTTGATTATAATACTACGCAACTACTATGGGTGTCCATAATAGACCGAGTTTGCTGAGATTCTCTTTGCGTATATAAAATATACAAGTAAATAACAAATTTGCCATTGTATCAGTGGCACTTGGAGAAACCTCGTTTAAATGGCAAATGTAATTCTCTTCTTCTTCTTCTTAACTTCACTCTCGAGGAAGGAAAGGCTTCGTTTTTGTACATTGGCAAGCATGGCATTATGGTTCTTTTTTGTGCTTTCTTGAGATGAGGATGAGACTACTAATAATAGTAAACAGACAAGCACTATTGTAATATGAAGTAAATAAAAGAAAACACGTCATTTCATTGTCGTCGTATCTTTATTCTAAGTACAGTTACTTATGCAGGGATATCGCTGTTAGAAATAGAAAAGCGGTGAAGAAATATATAACATCTGCAAAATATCATAGGGGAAATAGGACGATTTTGTTTGTAAAGGCGATTGTGATAACGAGTCGGAGATATATTCAGCAAATGTTCGTCTCTATTTTCTCAACAGTTTCAGTGCTTTCTGCCTCCAACATTAATTAGTTAGTAACACTGCGCTCTGCGCTTCTATTGCAAATGTATGCTATGCGAAGTATTTTGTTCCCTTCCATTTGTAGTTACACAGGAGCTAGTCATTTCATTTACATATTATATTGACGTAGTTAAAGCAATGGGCATTTACAATTGCGATGCTACAACTACACTCCAACACTCCCTTAGGAGTGACCGGGTGGAAGTCGAGGAACTTGGTGAAAGTACTTTAGAAAACTCTCCATCTGTGTCTGCTGGCAGGATTATTTCAAAAGGATTAAATAAGCTTATGATAGACTATAAGTACTGCTATTATTATTTCGTAAAATTTGATCTTATATAATATTAAAACTAAAAGTAATAAGGGGTTAGCTCATCGATAAAACATAAGTTATTGCACATTAAATCAAAATACCTGCTACTGTTAGTTTATGCTCCAGTAAGGCGCTACAAACCTCTTGGTTTTAAAGTACCCGTTAGCTCTAAAAAGTACTGTTTTCATCATGCATCTCTACTCCAACTACTATCGTGATATCATGTGTTGTAGAGAGACAGTTTGAAACGTAAATTACAATAAAGCATCATTAACTCAACAATCTCAATAGATAAAAGCTTAAAAGCCTAAGGACTGAAAAACACTCGCAATAAATATTCATTACTGTGACTGTACAAAACACAAGGTATGAAAAACAATTTTAACTACAGAATAGACTACAGGGAATAGTAATTTGTCCAAGGGGCCTTTCATTCAAACTTTCCAACTGATACCCAAATACGCAGCTACGAGTTTCAATTTGAAGAATGCAAGTAGTAAACAAAGCAGATAGGAAATAAATTGGGTGAAAGTAATGGTAAAGAAAACCTTTCACAAAGGGAAAGTTTTATTTCAAAAAGGCTTGGTAACCCTACCGTTTCGGTTGTGTTGAATTAAGGACTAATTAGGGGAAAGGGCGTGAAATTTCTTCCAACTTAAAATTAGGCAGTTAAATAGACTCAGGATCAATGTTTTGCTTCCAGATAAACTAACGTTGGATGCACAACTTGAGATGAGAGGACTATTTTAGTTTAGGCATGGCTTCGGTGAGAGAGATCAAAGTAATTTAATGTTTCTGTTTCTGTTCCCGTTAATTCATTATAGACATGGTATGGCTAATAGTAGGCAAAGATGCCTATTAATTATAAATTATACCATAAATTAACAAGGATGAAGACCTAAACAAGGAGATAATATATTTATTCAAAGATTTACAATAAATAAGGTAGCCAAATATTTGTAATGCGGCTGCATCAGCTGCAGCTGCAGGCAGGGATTCTTACTTTGATAAATTTCTCATAATTTATTATCACATTTGTTATCCAGTCAACAGCCTTCAAGCTTTAATAGACCTCTATGTCTTATATTGAACTTCTACCATAAATATTTGCAAGGAATTGATTCCTTTGCTCTGTAGATTCCATAATTCATGGCTGAGTTTCTTCGGACTGAAATTTAAGTTCTTCATGTGTGTAACTTTTGAAACTTTTTCCTTAATCCAGCCATAAACGTTACATTTTGGAATTGCAAAGAAATGATGATAAACTTACTACCCAGCTTGTTAGCTGGAATAAAACTTACACTATATGCTGTTTTAATTAAATCTGCTTCCCTTTTTTATGCAATGAAGTGGATAAGGATTAGGGTTGGATTATCTAAGCATAGCAGACGTCAATTATTTTTTAGAATGGATTTGGCAGACTAATTTTTGGAGTATTGATCTTTGGTACTCCTTTCACTTTTATACTCACCAAACTCTAACGCTTCATGTTATAATCTAATGGGGAAAATTCCATAGCTTCCTTCATTTTATCATGCAATTTTCAAATTAAATTCACCATAAATTAATTTGAAT
>JAQFZX010002529.1:0-18399 GCA_034682405.1 Hydroisotoma schaefferi | reverse complement strand
TGTGGACGGGATTTTTCAGAAAAAAGGAATAAAAAAGCCCGTTATTGTAAATATGTTTTAAACCGTATCGTATGTAAGAGAGTTAAATAAATGCTTAAATGAGCAACTTGTGATGATGGCCAGTGCAGAAGGATGGAAATAAACTGATTAGCAAAAAAAGTCAATGCATAACTTTCAACTACTCTGATTCTATTTTTCCAAAGTCCTCAGTCTTCTTATCTCTTGGCAAAACCATTATTTGTAAATTGAGACATTTAGCAAGTCCATTTCATTCATGAGCAGAAGAATTACTAATCTCATCCAACTACCATTCCAACGCAATAAAATCCTGGTTAGATACTGAATGATACACCATTTGTTACTTATCTTATGTACTAAAGGCAGGGAGGCACGGGATTTGTATTAATGATTCCTGCATATAAAACACAGACTTTTGTATGGATTAGATTAAAAATAAAATAGACAACTTGGTAAAACGTTTGGTAGGAGTTAGTGGAATTATATATTATTAGGGTATTTTATTTGGCAGGAGGGTGCTAGACAGATTAACCTTACTCTGTTCAAATGAAAGCAGTCTTAACTAACAAAAACATGCTAACGAATGTTAATTAATGTTAATACAATGAGGTTTTTAAAAAATATAACCAGTACCATTGGGATTATCGTTCTAAATGAGCATACAACCTACCTGGCTCCAAATCTAATGTAATACTTGCTAAGAAGAGTTGCGGAAGGACTGAGAACTATTACGTCAGTTAGTACCCAAAGTCAACTTGATTAACATTGGATGGATTTAAATTAGAAAATCAACTTGACCAGGGTAGGGTGTGCCTTGCAAAAGACCTAAACAAGTCAAACACACTGGGAAACTGACTCATGATTCTGGATTGATGATAAATTGTTATGAGTTTATCACTTTATGACTTTATGACGGACCTATACAGTTTTTTGGCCAATAATAAAAATTACAAGCAGCTTTAACAAGTTAGGTATTTTTTTTAAAGGAAACTCTGGTGTGGTACTGGTCTGGTCATCTCTCTAACCTTTGTTCTGTTGTCCGTGTCAGAAAAAATACCCACCTTGAAAAATATATTATGATTTGTTACACTATTTTAATATATTTAGTGAGTAAGAAATAAAATACGTATCCTGCCCGAAACTAGCCAACTTTATTTGGTTTACTCTCTTATTTTATTCTTTAAAAGGGAAGTTTAACTTGAGTAAATTGTGAACATGACCATAGGTATGTTTTCCAAGAAACCGCATCAACTCATTCATGGGCGTTTATAATACAATGTCCTATGTAAATATTTGGAGGTGTGCTAGGTAATAAAACGAGATTCATTAACTCTTATTCATTGAGTATCCAATCTTTGTCCACATCTACCTACCTACCTACCTCAATCCAGCCCCTTGACTCATTCCACAACCATTATTACTCAATATCTTTATGATTAGAATCTAGGAAATACGCTTGGTTTAATATTTAATAATAAAAAAACCCGATAATGTATGAATAGTGGGGGTCTTACAAGTGTTTGTCCAATGGACTAAAATTGATTGGAATTTCTTGTGTTAAATCTGGACATACTGTCCAATAATGGATAATGTAATCTCACTGTTGCAATTACTTTCATCAAGATTATTCACCCGTATTCGAGTCAGATATGTTTTAAAAGTTTACATTTTTCAGTTCACAGAAACTCACCCTTTTTGTATGAATATTTACTGAAATATTTACAATATTCTTGACTTTTCTTTCCAGACAGTTTAAACACTCTCACAAGCCCAATTTATTTCAATTTCTCTGAACAATAAACCACGAAATGTGTGTCCGTAAAACGGTGTAGGTTATCTTGAACTAGCGGGCACTAAAAGTTGTGAAGCTTCTGGTTAAGAAGTTCAAGATCAGCCAGCATTCCACATCTGCCAGAAACGTCCTATCCATTTAAACTTGAGCTAAGTAAAAACCTGTATAAATTGTGTAGAGTAGTGAAGTTGGAGGTTGTAAGGAAGAAGGCCTGCCTGGGTGCGTTCCAAGCATAACTGAACAAAATGAAGGAATACAATTTACTACAACTTACACACAGTCGTTAGCAAGATACACGTCTTCTGCTGCTAGTTCAAAATATACTAAGAAGAAGGTAAAGAATCCAGGCTTACAACTTCCTTCCAAAGCTTAAAGGTGTGTGACAAAATTGCCAGATTTTTTGCCAATATAAGCTCATATAAAATAAACTGCCGGTTTGGGAATTAGCAACACATGAAAGAAAGCGAAAGGGTTCTTAGCTCTTATTTTTCTTCACGTTTATTTGTCTCGACGGAAAAAATAACAGCTTGACTAACAAAAAAAAATAGCTGGCAGGTGTAGAAGAATATAGAAAGAGTAACAATAAGCAGACCAAATCCCCATCTTTTTAGTTGTAAAATACTTGCTAATGCGGATACAGTTAACTCTGAGGATAGGAAGAGATTGCAAGGAATTGTTTGCTAGAAGTTTAGCCAACAAAAGAACCTACATACGTCTGCCCGTTAAATTTGACTCTTTTGGTTTGTAAAAAGGGATATCGGATGTCCACGTGGAACAAAATATATAACTTTCAGACTAACTCCATAAGAAGGGAGAAATCTGAGTAATTTGTAGCAATGAAGTAGTAATAAGTGGGTCTAGCAAAGCTATTAAACTATTCATCAGTTCTCCTTTCCAAAGAGTAGTAGTAGTAGGCTAAAAAAGGTGTATTCAAGAATATAATGGAATGAAACAGTTAACGAGATCAGGTTATGGTTGTTGTTGTAGAGAAGGAAATAAATATTATTTGCATAGGTTGTATTACAACAGTTTTAGATAATCTGAGATATGAACAACAACTTCCTACCAACTGTCAACCAAAATGGTGTTTAGATATTAAATAAATTAATGAATTGAGATGTACCTAGTTTTCATATTTAATTGAATTAATAGTGCAGACAGCCAGAACTACCTAGCAAAGTTACCTACTTGACGTTGTTTATCCTTCTAGCTCCATGTTGTTCCTTGTCTTTTACGTCCATTCAAATTCAATTACAGCAGTAAAAGATACATTTTTTAACTCATTTTGTCGGTAATGAAATAGCCTGAAATATTAGAACACTTTATCCTTTGGAATGGAAATCCATTGATTTACTTTTATCATAAAGCTGGATAGATCTGACTGGAATAGACAAGTAATTTTGTGAAATAAACGCAGGCTTTAATCCTCTTGACCGGAATCCTTGCTTAACCCAATAAAATTCCTTTCTTAGCTAAACTATATTAGAGAGGTTCTTCTTAAGTCTTCATAATTAACTTTTGGTTTGGATGTGGCTAAAGATCTCACTCTTTAAATACTGAATCCTTAACCAAAAAGATTAGAACCCCGTTTATATGCACTGAATTTAAACACTACCCATCATGTTCATGAGAGTTGATTTTACTACAAATGCTCTGCTAGGAGGTCTACAATGTAGCTATTGTTTTAACTGGTTTCATAGGACAAATTGCTCGTTAAGCATGGGTATGAAATCATTCATTAACTGCAAATTAAGTAGGCTTTGGTCATGTCCAAGTTGTGTGCCAGAGTTTCGCAAACCAAGTACAAAGTTCCTAGTATTAAGCAGAAAGTCAAAAACAGCAGCAGATCTAAATGAATAAATTCTAGTTGCTTTGTTTAAAATATTGTGCTATCACCTTTTGTCTAATTATAAACCATGCAATGTTATGAGAATGTACGAAATGTTCGTTTTTGCAAATCAAATGTTAAGTAATACACAGCTAGACACAGGTTAGGGAAATCTTACGAAAGACAGTAGATAACTAAATAATTCAATCGGTACGATTTTAGATAACCATTGTTAACCTTGAAATGAACTCCAGTCGAGTAAGCCAAATTACTCAAAAACTTCGTAGCGTAAGGTGAAATGAGGAGTTGCTATTTATTTTTTATCCGGCTTTAAATAGTAATTGATAGATTATATTAAATTCTGTGTCCCTGGGCCCTGGTTGAAAACCAACAATAATGTATTATGTATAATATGTAGTTGAATCCAGTCTATGACACGTTAATAAAGGAAAGTATCAAAGTATCAAACTCATATTATGCCGTTTTGGTTGGAATTTGTGTTCAAAGTTGAGCTTGAAACATCTAAAAAAACTTTTCCCCTGTAAGTTGGTCAGAGAATAAAAGTAGTTATAAGGAGAAAGAAGAGTTTGTATATTTTTCGTTAATAATGGCAGGAACAAAGATGTAAACCGAAAGTTGGTAGAAACCAGCCTACAAAAGTCAATGTTCATTTTAAACAATTAAAGTTAAGCCCACAGGGCAGAGGGGTACATAATCTGAGTATTTTATGAATTACTAGAAAACCATAAAGTTGTTGTTATCCTCCAGATGCAAAGTACCCTAAAACCCGGTCCATATGACGCGCCTAATGAGTGAAAGTTGATGAAAAAATATGCTAAAAAAGGGTGCGACAAGCTAACTGAGGGTGACAAGTTAATGAAACAAATCAACTTATCGAAATAACAGTTGAATCCAAATATACAAATTCGTGGCTAATTCTGCAAAATATTAGTTATCCTCTAGAAAATTATTTTCTTGTTGCAATATATCCATATCAATAAAATCCTCTTCCAGAAACTCCAGATCTGCTTCTCTGAATAATTGGTTTTGATCCTCCTGTAGGGTAAGGGATTCCAATTCCAAACAATCCGTTGCATTCTAGTTCACTACTCCGGCCTTTCTAAATCCATTTTTTATAGTGTTCTCACTTACTGCTGCTCAAGCCTGAACTACAAAATGGCAAACAGTTGAATAGGAAGGCCTTTTCCAATTTCCTCCTTTAGTCAGTTCTACATTATAGTAGTGTCCATCAACCAAGCGTCCCCTAGCTTCCTTGCGTTACCTTTTGAAGTTTGAACGATGGAAAATTTGTTTTTGGCGATGGAAAAATAATTGACGTTGGCTCTGTAGACATTATTGAATGCTAATTGGTGACAAGTTAGTAATCAGGTAGTGCTAGGAAGAGTCAAGAAAAACTGCTAGCAGACTAGAGATAAGCGTAAGAAAGATAGATAGCAAGACTGGATTCATTAACATAAGCCATGTTACAAGATTTAAGCTTAATATGCGGAATTTCGTATGTGACCACTAAGCCGGGTTACGCCTGGTGAGTTGAAACTTTTAGGTTCGAATTTAATGAGACTAACAAAAGTGAGTGCGACTTATCCGCTGATGCGACATATGGACCGGATTTTAGGGTAACCAGGAAATAAAATAATGGGGAACCCTTTGCTCATTATTTCCAAGTTTACTTCACAACTGGAAATAATCTAGTCTTCTCTCAGTTTCTACTTTCCACTCTATTTATTTCTAGTTCTTATATACACTAATTGAACTTGCTTCCCAAACGTACATAAGCTCCAATGTCTGTTAACAATTAAACCCAGTCAGTAGTACAGGCATTAAATTGATGATTAATTTTTTGACCCTCTAGCTAAATTAAAATACTGCTTGACCTAACGCCTACATTTTATGCAAGAAGTCCAGTCTTAAGGATTGCTCCACATCACAGCCTGATTTGGTCCAAGTTAAAAAAGGATCTACCCTTGAGTTTAGTAGACATGTTATTTTATGCACGCGTTGATTTAATAACTGAGGCATAATTGATCTTTGCAGTGGACAATACCCGTTAACGGCTATTATTTATTCCGTATACGATCATCGAACCAATCTGTAGACACATTCATTTACCTCACAGGATTTTAGTACTCTTAAGATGCATACAGAAAGTGATGATTCCTAAAAGTTTGTAACCTTTACCCCCAAGAAGAGATGACGTTAATCTTCCTATTCATTCCTTTAGTTGGACATTCTGTTGTACAGCTTAGGTTATGTTTGACCCTATATCCCATATCCATTCATGCAGGTTTCAAATCTCCTCGAAAGCTCAATTCTTATGAACTCTATCACGTAGGTTCATCGTCTTTCTCGTCGTGTGAGATAGCAAAGGAGGAAATAAGTTTCAGTTTCTACCGTTTCGCCCTATTTTCTTCATGATGGACTGGATCGTGAAGACGTCAACCTTTTATAGAATGTACCTCTATTCTATCCAGTTGCAAAAACTATAAAAAGCATCAAAGGTTGGTTAAATAAATTTAGTAGATGTTTGAAACCTGCCTAGTTCTCCTTTCTCTTACTCTCTTCAGTTACAATAGGTCTGTGATCCAATCGCGGTCATTAAGTCAAAAACATATTGACTAAACTCCTAGTACAATTATTTTGGAAGCAGACAATATTGTAAAAACGCCAACGGGAAAAATGAATTCCTTTACGATAACTCTCATCGGGGTTTTAGTGGTAGTGGCCGTGACGGCTCGTCCTCCGGGTCTTAACATTAACAATTTAAGTGAGTAAAACATGCAAAACTTCTAGACTTTTAATGCATGGAAATTAAATGTTGACCATAGCAGCGGTACAAAACTGTTTCTACCATTCCATGTCTACTTAAATAATTTGCTAAGATCATTGTAAAATGTCGGATAATTATTAAAAATCCTTTATATTATTAGTCTGCCTTCGAACGGGAGACATGGTGGAGTACACTAATGGTGATTACTTTGAGAGCTGCGTTTGCAAACCAACAAACCAGACGTACCTTGGTATTAAAATCCTTCGATGGAACTGTACTATGACCCTCAACACCACAACAACTACTACTACTACTACTACAATCGGTACATAAATAACTATTTTTTTTAGCCCACTTTTCAATTATTTTGAACAAATCTTGATAGTATTTTGAAAATGCAGTTCCAACTACTGAAATCCCAGGGACCTCCACTACCGTGGCTCCTTAATAAATTATACTGCAGCATTAAAATAAATAATGTACCTTGTTAAATTTAATTCATTCTTCAGCAAATAAAAAGCTCGTCCAATTAATGAGTCCCAACAGGTTTGTCGATTTTATAATAAATCTCGAACAGTTTTGGAAGCTAAATGTTTATTTTCAAATTGTAACTAATCTCTTATGCGAAGTAGTAATAGATCCAGATCGTGTTGCTTTTTTAAATTTGTAAACTTCATCTGCTAAGGATTTTGTGCTCTTGTATTCCTACACCATTCCCTTTAGAGTTGGGTAGTATGGTAATCGTAATGGTTAAATTCATATCACATTTAAAAAGAGACAGAAGCATTTCGAATAATCAACATAACATAGGCGAACTAGGTACCCGGCTCATTTCTTAAAAATTCCCCCCAGCCAATACCCGGTTAGATCCCTGAATATTTTTATCAATCCAGCAATTGCCCAGTTGGACACGGGTACCCAGTGGATACCCGATTCAAAGTGTACAACCCAGTCACCTTTAATTCCCTTGATGAACTTTACCTTACCAGCCATTTACGGTTCGAAACCCCTGCCCCTTGGAGATTGTAGCAAACTTGGGCAAAACATAAACATTCTCATATATTACTTGTTTTAAAGCGCAAATGGGGGTTTCTTGGCCTTTTGATAATTATTTCGTAGTTATAAGTTCGGAATTGGAAATAATCTTGCTACAGTTGTATACTATGCTTTCATAAATAGATGTTATACTCTATTTGGCCCATCCAGGGGCTTATGAAACCACCATTTCCGTCTGTGCGCACCATAACTCACAACCTACCCAGCCGATCTTGCTATAACTTTGCACACTGGTGGCAATTGTGCTTACCATATCCTGTACAAAAGTTGGCACCAATCGGTCGAGTGAAAGACCCGTGGGGGCAATAAAACCCCCACGGGTTAGACAAACACAGCCGATCTGGATGGAACTTTGCACACTGGTGGCAACTGTACTAACTAGTTTCACTGCAACAGTTTTGACCGATCGGTCCAGTTAAGGACCCGTGGGGGTCATAAAATCCAAGGGATGAAAACTCATGAAAAACTAAAAGGTTAGTTTTGCGTGAAACGAATGTAAAGTTGTAGAGACTGCACGAAAGATGCCGGACAGGATCTAAAGTAAGAAAAGGGGGTGTGGGGGAGGGGCACATCTTTTTTGTAATAATGTTTATGCCTAAAACCCCTTGGATGGGCTCTGGCAGCTACACCCCTATTTGTTCCTATCTACAGCTTAAATGTCTGATTTTGTTGGGCATTAAAGACAGTAGAGACTAGAGAAAGTAATCATTAGTAAGACTAATTTTTGACCCCACTTCAATTTAAAATCTAGGATTTAAGCCTTGAAGACTATATGGTTGCATTCAGAAGAGATTGAATATTTAAAACAATGAAGATAGTGTAACACTATGCATAATTGAGCTATATATCTGCAGATATGAAGTCTTCCAGTGGTGGATAGTTTCTGTTTGAATCCTTCTCACTTATCAATAAATAAAAGGACTCTGTGTTAAAGTTCTAGATTTACAAGTAAGTTCAGAGTCCAGAATTTGTTATTTTTAAACCATAATAATTTACAAACAAAACACCTTAATTGACATTCCCTGTCTTTATCATAATTATAGTAGAAAAATAGAGAATACATTAATCAAGACCCAATTATTTACGAAGGAACCACCAAATATCCTGTGGTGTTTTAATTTATTATCATTCACAAATGCTGAAGTGGAGGACTATAACCCCGAATCTTCCCCGCTTAATCCTCACTCTCAACCCGCTTATTACTTAGAAAGAGACACAACGCATCTCTTGGGGGTTCTTTTACTAATTGGCCTCTTCCCTTTGTTTTTATTACTCTTTAAAAATCTAGAGTTACGCCCGCCCTACAGTTATGAAAATTCTTGTCCAGGGCAGAACATGGCATACTTCGAGGGAATTGGCGAGATTTCGAGCCTGCAGAAGCTTTAGCCGGGATTGAAAATGACTTTCAGGAACCGAGTGACAACTCTGCCTGACAAATCAATTACGGGACGATTTCAAGGATTATTTTGGGTTTCCATTCCAATAACTTTCACCTGACAAAATTCATCCGAAACCCCTTTAAAATCATGAGACATCAGACATATTCATTCTTGCTAAAAACTACCTCATACTTCAGACCGGTGAAGACTTTAGTACAAAATACTTGAAGCAATAAAACGAATTGGTAAAATTAGCAGCCTGCGGTGGGTCGTATTCGAGTGAAGGTTTATTTGTCTTGGTAAATAATTAATTAACTAGAGGCATAAGCCCAAATCCATAACTCCGATACTTAAAAGGATGAGCCAGATCCGTAAGTAAAACCACAAGAGATCTGCAAAGCGGTCCACAAAATGGGTATAAAATGCCAGAAATCCTCGTCTAAAATTCATCATTCAGTTCTATTTCCATTTGAGGAAGCTGTAAAGCAAAATTTGGTATCGGACAATTGTAAAAATCCCAAGTTTAAAAATGAATTCATTTACGGTAACGTTTATCGGGCTAATTTTAGCCGTAGTGGCCGTGACCGCTCGTCATCATCACGGTATTAACATTAACGGAATAAGTGAGTAAAACATGCTAAATTCTATACTTTTAGTGGACGGAAATTAAATGCTGACATAAAGACTTTTAATCAATTCTGACACGATGCAAGTCTGTCTAGCAGGTTCACTTTAGTTGACAATGCTAAGCTTATTTTAAAATTTGGGATAATTTGTAGCTCTTTTTTATTATTAGTCTGCCTTCGACAGGGAGACATAGTGGTGAATAGTCTTGGAATGAAATGTGTTTGTTCACCAACAAACCAGCAGTTCCTTGGTATCAAAATCCTTCGATGGAACTGTTCTCAGACCACTAACACCACCACCACTACTACTACTACAATGGGTACAGGTTATTTTTACCTCATTTTTCTATTATTTTGAGCACATTTTGATTGTCTTTTGAAAATATAGTTCCAACAATGGTCCCCACGACCGGACTCCCAGTAGCCCCCACTACAATGTCCCCCCCAACACCATCACCAACCGCTGCTCCAACTGGTGCTCCAACTGCTGCACCAACCGCTGCTCCAACTGGTGCTCCAACTGCTGCACCAACCGCTGGACCAACCGAACCTATCCCAACCCAGCCCGAACCATAGTAAATTGTAAATGAGTGGAGCAAGGAAATAAATAACTTGTTAAACTTAATTAATTCTTGAGCAATAAAAAGCCATTCTGATTAAAAAGACCCAAATAGTGTGATGACACGTCCATTTTTATAACAAACTTGGAAGCGTCTTGGAAGGGAAATGTATGAAAAATGTGTACAATCTCTCGTAAGCGTTGTAAAAGTATAAAAACAACAAGGAATGATGAGGTTCTTAGTTCTGTCTCCACATCCCATATTCCTCTATTCAAATTTTATTATATCCACTCTTCAGAAATCCCTTTGCGAAAGTTCTTAACAACTCCTTATTTTTTAAAGTAAGTATAAGAAAAATACTAGAAACGTAAAGTATAAAAAAAGTTAAAAATAGTATGCTTCTATTATACATAAATGCATTCCTTCTTGTTCTTGTACGACCTTACTTAACCAACTTAAATAAGCTCAAATAAATGTCTGTTCAAAACTAGACGCAGGTAGGTTATGGGATATAATTAATAGTTTCTTAATGAGCAATCGTAGATAGAGTTTTTATTTTTGTTACTTCCATCTTGTAGTGAAATGTTTTGTCTAAATGTTAAATAAAAATGAATATTATATAACAACAAGGGATATACTTTCAACTGAATCCATCAAGCCTTTCACTTGCCAGTTCAAATTCCACCCTTGTATGTGGTTATGAGCTAAAAGACGAAGCAAAGATTTAAATAAAGTTAAGATTTTAACGAAGAGTGTAAAGTTTGTTAATAAACTTACACCACATTATCCACACCCAGACCCATACTCATATGCGACCTTTTGCTGTGTTCCAAAAAAGGCCTGATCCATCCCCACAATTATTTGTAGTGGCCAGAGACCACTCTCCCACAATCGTCCACAGCTTATCATTAGACTCGGTAAGTGTGTTTTGATAAGTACAGGGATAGTAATGTTGCTGATCACACGTCAAATTTGTCCAATCTGGACTAAAAACCTGGTACAAGTGTTTATCCAACATGACAGAGTGGTTCTCAGTGGGGGTCCTCCGCCAAGTAGAACTCAATTACTTTGGTTTATAAAGGGATCATGATCAAGGGCGAACACTCCCACTCTTTACTCAACGAATTTTATCATAAGCCATGAGATAAACCTGCTGTAATTGTTGTAATCGATAGTTGTAATCTTGTAATCCCCCGAAAGACTAGGTAGGTTCGTTAAACAATTGGATTATCGTAACAGTTTCATTGCATTGGGGGTCGTTTTCCCATTCAGCCACTAAACCCGTACGACGTTTGTTGCTATTTCAAGATTATCATAGCTGTAATAAAAAATGTTACTGGTCCGGCCTGTCCACTGTGGACCTTTGATACACCTTTGATCTGTAATCATCAATCAATAGCCAACAACGTGAGTTACAACCCTGTGAGCCAGTCGATCATAAGTTGAAGTCCGTACTTTTACACCAACCCGCAGCTTTGAGGACATAATCCCAAGATGCTGAGGGGCTCTCCTGGTTGGACACCCAATGCCAAATATCTGATCGGAAGTCGGACATGATTAATTCCAGCGGCCTAAAAATATCTGAAAGTCCTCTTTGGTGACCCAAGAGTCCCAATAAGCCTAGAAACCGGATCTGGGAGCCTCCATAGGGTCTAGATTTGTGCAAAGCCTGTAGTACTCATCAACCGTGTGTAGTTTGGCTGTCCCGTAAATACATCCGGATCCGGAGTTATCCATTTTTCTAGAACGAACCAAAACCCCATGTTCTTCCCTTTTATCTTATTCCCTTCCAAATAATTCCATACTGACTGGATTGGGGGAATAATCCTTATTGAGAAAAGTATCCCGAAAATAAGGATGGAAGTCTTCATGTTAAACAATGTGACTTTCTCAACAGTCCAACTGACCTATCCTCCTTTTATATCATTTATTTGTGTAAAACTTTTTGTTTTAGGATCCTGCTTTGAAAAATGTATGTCATTTAATTGACAGTAAAGGAATTAAACATTGTGTAGCTTAGACAAATATGTGTTCTTTTATTATTCCAAAGACTTGTAAATTAAGTAGAGCTCGGTAAAGATCTCTGTCGCGGATTACTGAGGAATATTATACAAACTTTGCATAATTTAATCAATGCCAGCAATAGCAAACTCCCAAGCCAAATCTGAAGTTAGTCCCTTTTCAGAAGTGTAGGATATGGGATTTTGAAACATATGATGTGAGCATTGGAGGAATGGAGCTTCCTAAGTTACAAATATGTATTTAATTACGGATATATAATAGTTTCCTTCCATTACACCCGGATGTCTGACTAAGCAATTTAATTACCCTTTATTCCATTAATTTTGGTTGGATTGAGTGAGCCAGTGAAGGAATGATTTGCATGGAGAAAAACTTGAACGATTTGGGAGAAAGTGTATCAGTAAATGTATCTATGCACCAAAAAGGGAGGGCGGGGTGTAAGCGATGCGAACTATATGATTATACAGGAAGGACGGGGTCAGGAGGGCGGAGAAATACGGCCGTTGAAGACGGCCACCGATGTTATCGGCTCAATGATAGAGGCTACATTATAATTATATCTAACCCAATACTTTAAAACAATGAGGATAACAGGGACACAGTAAATGAGCTATGTATTCAATTAAAGAGTTAAAACAGACATCTTCTAGTGATTGATATAGTTAAAATCTAGTCTGACGTATATTTAGAATCCATCATTTGTCATGTTTTAAACCATAATAATAATTTATAAACAAAGTACGGAATTGGAATCCTCTCTACTCCTAATTGTAGCAGACAAATAGAGAATACATCAATCAAGACCTAATTTAAGTTAAACTGTACAACTACGCGTTCTGTGGTCTTTTAATTTATTATTATTCACCCATGCTGAAGGGGTGGGCTATAACAACCCATGATGATACACACCTCAGTTTGGCAAGTTGCTAAATTGGCAAGTTTTTAAACTTAAAAATCGAAACCCAAATTCTCGTTTTGGCAAGATTGTAAAAAATGATTAGCTTATCAGCTCAATCTTATTATTATAATATTCCATCCATGCTCTCAATTCTCTTAACTACGACAGTTATTCCCTTTAGTCCTGTTCCAACCTCACTAATTAATCAATCTTCCACTTCAAAGGAAAAACTACCGGAGGTAGAATTATAAATTACGCTAACTTCGTCAGAGTTTATGGTAAGGAAAGGATTACAAAACGGTTCCCAATTTCCAGGATTGGATTTAAAAAAGTGGCTGACAGTATTCCAATGAATTGAGATTCTGTACCGAGTTGTATTGTTGTAAGATAATAAATAACATTTTAAAAACTTGCAAAAGTGAGGTTTCAAACTGAGGGTCGGTCGGTATAACCCCGAATGTACACCGCTTAAATATTTACTTACAACCCGCTTATTGACCTCTTTCCTTATTGGCGTGTTGTTTTTAGTTTTACTACTCTCTCAAATATAGTTCTTACAACCTACAGTTTGAAAGTACTGTATGCCGGTTTAGAGGTTTCCAATATAACTTTCATCCTAAAATGTTCATCAAAAACCCCATAAAATAAGCATAAACTCCCATAAAATAGCTCCCTCGGATAAGGTATATGTTTTAAAAAACTACCTTTTTGTTGCCACTGTCAAAATATACTTTGTGAAGACTTTTGTAAAAAATTATAAACTTGGTAAAAATTAGCAGCTTATTTTTCAGAATATGAAGCACTAAACAATAAATCACGTCAAATGAGGGTTTTGTTTGTCTTTTTACATAATTAATCGACGTCATAAATCCACCCATAAGCCCAAATCCAGAACTCCGGTACATGAAATAGTTAGCCAGATCCGTAACGAAACCACAAGAGGTCTGCAAAGCGGTCCACAAAATGGGTATAAAATGGCAGAAATCCTCGTCTAAAATTCATCATTCAGTTCCCATCCAAATCCAATCTCCAAAATCCGACTTCGGAAGCAGACAACAGTAAAAACGCCAAGGAGAAAAATGAATTCCTTTACGATAGCTCTGATTGGGGTTTTAGTGGTAGTGGCCGTGACGGCTCGTCCTCAGGGTCTTAACATTAACAATTTAAGTGAGTAAAACATCGCTACAAATCTTAACTTTCATTATACGGAAATTAAATGCCGACCAGCACGGTAAAATACTAAGATAATTATAAAATGTGGGATAATTATTAAAACTCCTTTATATTATTAGTCTGCCTTCGATCTGGAGACATAGTGGAGTACACTAATGGTGATTACTTTGAGAGCTGCGTTTGCAAACCAACAAACCAGACGTTCCTTGGTATTAAAATCCTCCGATGGAACTGTACTATGACCCTCAACACCACAACAACTACTACAATGGGTACATCAATAACTACTATTTATAGCCCACTTTCTAATTATTTTGAACAAAATGTTGATAGTATTTTGAAAATACAGTTCCAACAATGGCACCCACCACCGGACTCCCAGTGGCCCCCACCACAGTGGCCCCAGCTCCGTGATAAATTATACTACAGCAATCCAGCAAATAACACACTTTAATTCATTCTTCAGCAAATAAAAAACTCTTCTGATTGGAGAGACCCAAAAAGCTTGAGTATGACATGTCATTTTATTTAATAATAAAGTTAATGGAGTCTTTGAAGGTAAATCTCTCGTACTAACTATTCCATAACACAGTTCGTTTTGCTTTTCAAAATGTCTAAAACTTCATCCGCAAAGGGTCTTGTGCTCCTGTTTTCTGAAACCATTCCGGTAATCAAATCTTGTAGCCATCCTTCCGAAATCCCTTCCAACAAAGCCTAATACAAGAAAAGAAACCGTCAGATTAGCTTTTAAAGCAACCAATTATAATACACACTTAAGCATACATTCTTCTACTTCTTGAACTTATTCTTGAACTTTAACATGGAGGGGATAGCAGGGGCGTGGCTATTAACATTGGATGTATACCTTTTTGTGGGTAAAGTCCAAAGTGTCTTCAGCGTTGTCAGCCACCAACCAAGAGGGATGAAACATTTCCATGAATATGACTCCGAGAGCATAAACATCGCATTCCTTACTGAATCCCAAAGAACAAGTGTTTGTCTACAAAATTAGGAATAATCCTCAGGAAAGTTCCTTCAGGTCCAAACAGGATGAGGAAATAATTAGCGTATTTGCGGAAATTACTCCCCCACCGAATAACTCCCCCGTCTACCTTTTCATGTTTAAAATTTAAATTCCTCCTATCTTGCCCATTTTTCTTTTGACATAATAACTGCCCACGGGAGTAATTTCCTAAAATCCCCTAATCCCTACCTACCTTTAGATCGGGACAGACATATTTGGATCTGGATCTAGCAAACTCTGATGACAAGCTGATGCTATTCTCAGGCACGAAGCGTGACAGTCCAAAGTCACCAATGACCAATAGTCCATCCTGCCCAATAAATATATTTCTAGCAGCCAGATCCCGATGTAATATTCCAGCCCCTTTTCTATCATTACCTGTACGATTGTGAATATAGGCCAAGGCGTGGGCCAACTGTACGGCATATCTCATCATTTCTTCAACAAATCTATCGTGACGATATCCATTCTTTTTCTCCTCAAGTTTGGTCTGCAGGGTTGAGCTGCAAAGCTCGGTTAGAATGAGGAGTAGCTGAGTATCAGGAATGGGTAGCTGTGTTGCAGCTATGTCAGCTGCAACTCCTAAAGGGCCTGGCCACCTCTCTATAACACCCGCATAGATGTATGTAAGAATGTGGGGGTGGCCCTTTAATGCTATCAAACTGTCCACTTCTCGTGCTACTTTTTGTAGTTTGTGGTGATAAGTACTATACATATCATGCAGTTTTTAGTCATTCTCATTCTTCTGCAGGTATTTCTAAATTGTCTTAATAATTAAATATATTAAAATATATAACCTTTTAAGTGGGATAACTTTTAGGGCAAATTGAAGGGTTGGATTATTAGTTTCCTCTACCCTGTACACATTTCCATACGTCCCACTACCCAAGTGAGATGTAACGGTGTAGATGGATAGTTTCTCATTTGCTTCTTTATAATTATTATTACCTTCATCCTTTCGAAATACCTTTTTCAAAATATCCATTTATACACGTTAAAAAAGGTAAAAAGGGTTCAGTCCTCCAAAGTGATCTACTTGGGGAAAATATGGTCTCTCATTTAATCCAGTCTAATCCTTCCTTTAACGAAATAATTTTATGATGATGTGACAAATGAGTAATTAATTGTGGATGCAGATTGAGCGAGATACCTAACTATTATTCCCATGTACAGTCTGCCCAGTTTTTTGCAACAAGTTTGCAAAGTTAATACATTCACCAGTCACCCCTGGTTGGTTATCTATCATACCTTTTAGCGAATCAGTTAAAGTATATGCAAAATAAATACCATAACATTTATATTCATCAGAGCCAGAGCGTCAAACCTTATACGAAGAATGAGTCAACTTATCAGCCGTTCGCTTCATTTGCTAATTCGTCCCATCCATAGACAAAAGTGATACTTTGTCTATGAATTCGTCCTTTCATTAATATATTTTTCATATTACTGAACCTAATCGAGAACTATTATCATTATCAATAAGGTTTCTCTTTACCTGGTGAAGAACGTAACATTCTTAGCAGAAATATGAGTTTATAAAAGGACAAAATGGATTATCATCAGGATGAAAAGGATGTGAAATATTTATTTAAAGACGGAAAGGTAACTTTATTAGGTAAGGGGGGTTTTGGGAAGGTTATAAAAGTAAAACATCGAACCTTTGGAATAACTGCACTCAAGATCGTCAAGAGGTAGGCTTTAATTAATTGACAAATATTATAACTCACGTAATTAATGGATAATGTGGATATAACGATGCAGGGATTGTGGTGATACGGAGAGAGGTCAAGAGGGAAGAATAGGATATAACCTTGACCACACCCATCTTGTAAAGTGTATCAATTTTAGTTCATCCTGTCACACCTACAATGTCCCATTTTTCAAGGAATGGGAGTCAGAGTCAGAAAGTAGCAACTCCTATGGACCTCCGGCCTATGATTTCATATTTACAGAATTCTGTAACGGAGGTGATCTGCAGAAATGGATGGTAAAAACTGAACCCCAGAGTATTCGAAATAATATGGATCACTTTTTCCTACAAGTGGTAAAAGGGGTGGCTTATCTTCATCGGAACAAAGTTGTGCATGGAGACCTCAAACCTGAAAACATTCTCTTACATCGTTCCTCCAACAATAGAAACTTATTTACTCTTAAAATTGGAGATTTTGGTTCCGCTTTTTATGAAGATGGAAATGAACACAAGTCCGCTTCTACCCGTCATTTCATGGACAAATATTTGGTAAGCATAGCCAGGCCAGATATTACAGAATTACATTTAATTAATTCAATTTGTAGAGGGTAGGATTTGGATATTTTTAAATTCCACTAGGGTTCCACAAAAACGACTTGTTATGACATATTCTCACTCGGCTGCATATTTGTCCTTCTCTTTGTATCCGGTGTGTACGACTTCAAAAATGCTTTACTACCAAATCCCAAAGAGGCAGAGGCAGAAAAAAAGGCCGCATTGTTCGAGATTTTAAACCAGGTCAAGGTAAAGGGTGTGGCATCCGTCAATAAAAATTCCTATCAGCAACGGGTACTTTATAATGCCTAATTTACATAAATAGCCCCGTGTGACCTCTATTAACAAAGTGGTTATGTAAATACAGACAGATTTGGTCCAACATATGCTAGTTCATCCGATGGAGAGATGGGACGCTGAAAAAGTTGAACAGGAGGTTGAAACAATTGCCAGTAAACCTCTAGTAACGTCCTTGGGATGCCCGATACCTGGAAAAAACCCGGTTTTTACTGGCAGACAGAAACTGTCTCTGGAACTTATACATTTGTTAGACAATCCAGATCCAGAGAGATCATCCTGGATCCTTCTGCATGGAATTGCAGGAACGGGGAAAAGAACTATTGCTACCGATATTTGTCACCATTATGCCGAGTCTGGGAGGTTCCCCAGGGGAATATTTTGGTTCAATGCTGGATCCAGAAAAACATTAATGTCCTCTTATTCCCATTTCGACCGAGATAATAGGGAAGGGAAAGATGGTAGGAAACAATTACTAATTACTTTCTCCGGAGACCATATACCCTTTTATTTAGCAGATACTTAATTTATATTGGAATTTTCAGTAACTAAATGGCTTGAAGGTAACAGTGGATGGTTGGTGGTTTATGAAAACGTGACAAATTACTCAAATATCCAACATCTCATTCCAAAATGGATTGGTGGAGATTGTGCAGTATTGGTCAGTTCAAGGGTCGAGAAACAAGGATTTCC
>JAQFZX010002528.1:0-18411 GCA_034682405.1 Hydroisotoma schaefferi | reverse complement strand
AGACTTGGTTAAGAGATACATAAAACCGTGTACCAGGCTTCGACTGAAGCAAGTTTGATGAATAAATATTATTATTATTATTATTATTGTACGTAGATAAGTACACACGTTAGGTATTCTATGACTGGAAATATATTTACGAACAAGTTAATTTTACGGCATGTTAGCTAAGAACAAGCTTAAAGCGGATTAATGTACCTAGGAGCTTAGTACAAGCTGCAATAAACAAACGGGTGGGTGTGGCAGTGGGTGTGTTATTGAGGTGGTAATGGTATAATGGGACGGTTGCTTTTGAAGAACTCACATTCACATCAGTTAGTCGAACTGTGACTGTGACTGTTAGTTTCAGATGGAATAAGTAGATTGTAAAAAGTTGTAGGGGTAGGTACCAGTAAAGCTGGAACGTAGCTAGTGCTTACTCCATACGGTGGATTCTTTTTGCTTATATGTATGCATTTATGTATTTGCTTTGCAAATATGTATACTTTTGTAAGCACGAGTACGAGACTTGTACGAGAAACCAGAAACTATTCTCATGATAAGTTCATGTTCAGGTTTGGTTTATTCAGGGATTTTGCATTGCAAAAACCAAAGGGCAAGAGTTTTACTTGGGATTCTGGATTCAGAAGGATTGGACAACTAAACAGTATACGATACGAGGGTAAATAAAAGCAGGACTTAGTTTTATATGCGAAACGTGATGATGATAATATGCGATATCTGGTGAAGGTAGAGCTTTCGTGGTAAAATAAATGTTTTTAACGAGGAAAGTTGTTTGTTGTTGATTTAAGTCAGTACTGGAGAACTTTGTTGCATGGAGAACACTAGAAAAGGCAAAGTAACGGCTGAAAGAATAAATAAAATGTTCGCTGTAAACAGCTCGAAGGCAAGAGGAGCTATTAAAGTGAGATTTAATGTTAATTATTCCGGTTGGATTACTAATAGTTTATGTTTATCCTTAACAAGCAACCGCATCTCTTTTAAACCGCATATTTCTTTGCACTTTGCATGGTAGTGTGCTTGTTATTTATTTTCTAGGAGCTGGAGTAATTAAACTGTAAAGTTTTTCTGTAGAGTCGGTCGTTATAAGAGGCTCTGTTAGTTAGGGGTTTTAATTTATTTATCCAGCTTTTTAGTGGTTAAAGAGCCTGAGCGTTGTTGCTTCAAAGTTAGGAGTGTTTTTTTAAACTCTGGTTCATGATGAACGGAAAACGTAAATTGCTTCAAAATTTTCGGGTTCTAAAAAGACGGGCTCTAATAATTAGTGGAGTTCTCGGAACCAACCCCCAAATCCAAAGATTCTATAGAAGAAAGTCTAGAAGATGAATTACCAAAAAACGCTTTCCCTGCTGAAGTTGTAATGAAAAAATACGAAAAAGGTTGTACGCCTTGTCAGCACAGCTACAGCTACAGCAGCTCTTCGTTACTTTGTTCCCTGCTAGGCCTAAAAAAGGTATCCAATGTTAATCCAATCCACCATCGGAGGAGATGAGTTGATACTTTTGTAGAGATACTTTTGCAGAGTAGATGGTCAAGTTCATTTCATTAGGAATAAAATGTTTCATTCTCTGCCTAAAAACTGTCCAAGTGGTAAGGTTTATTATAGCAATAAATTTCAATAGTCTGATTCAGAGGCTATTCTTCTGGCTATCTGATCTCCGATGTTTATATCAAGGTTGTTCTAAAACCGTAGAAAAAACTTGCCCATCTTCTGAAAGTAAAGTTGGCTTTGCTTGTTGTAAGTTGCGTTGTCAAGATTCCTGTCCAAAGAGTCAGCGGTCTTGGAATTGCTTACTTGGAGAGTCAGTAAAATCAAGTTTTTTCTTTGCAACTTCTTCATCAAATAAAATGGATAAAATGAACTAGAATTAGGAATGTTTGAGGTTTAGGATTAGGATGAATAAGATGTTCGCTTTGAGCAGGATAGGTGTAGTGTTATTAGGTACCCTTTTAGCAACTTTACAAGTTGTTGGTGGAGAGAGGGTTTTAATTTAATATTTATGAGACACGGTCTCATTATTATGAGAAGAAAACTAGGTATAGTACTAGATTGAAGACTTCGCGAAAAGTTGCATTAAATGGTGAGTATCACATAACATTGTTTGTGCTGTGGGTGTGGACTATTGAGGAGGATTATGCAACGCCATGCGGAATATTGTAGTAAATTTACCGTTTCATAAGATGAGGTTATAGTAAAGAAAAGACTAACGAGTATGCCAAACATGCACATCTAATTTAGGTTTTAGTTAACGGAGTTCCATACTGGATTTGAAGAATGAATTACCATTCCAATATAGTAAAGGTATTTATAAGAGAGATGGATAAAAGTGCAAAACCTTGAACTTCAATTATTACAAATTTGGTTTCATATCATTCTTCCAAGCTTTTGTTAATCTGCTTTTATGTTATTGGATATAAGAAGCATTTTATGTTTGAAGCGTTGTTAAAAATTCATTTAATCCGGGATCGTACAATTAAGAGATGTGTAATTTTGGGCATGTAAAAGTGAAGGACAATAAGTCCTTGTAATAGTTTTTCGGAGCTTGTAGAAAAGAAGCTGGGCTGGGCTTGGATATATTAGAAACTGGGCCTGGGCTTGGAGCTTATCAAAACCGGATTTGGAACTTATAGAATTGCTTGGACCTTATCTTATCAAAACCGGGCTGGAGCTTATAGAAAGGGCTTGCCGCTTATCAAAACCGGGCTTGGAACTTATAGAAAGGGCTTGCAGCGTTGCAGCTTATCAAAACCGGTTGGAGCTTGTAGAAGGGGCTTGGACCTTATCAAAACCGGTTGGAGCTTATAGAAAGGGCTTGGACCTTATCAAAACCGGTTGGAGCCTATAGAAAGGGCTTGCAGCTTATCAAAACCGGTTGGAGCCTATAGAAAGGGCTTGCAGCTTATCAAAACCGGTTGGAGCTTATAGAAGGGGCTTGGACCTTATCAAAACCGGGCTTGGGGCTTCTATATAGAGGGCTTGAAAATTGTAGAAACTGGGTTTGGAAACATTTTATGATGTAAAAAACGGCGGAACAAAAAAAAATGAGTACTGAAACTAATAATAATAATAATAATGTAAAGAATATCCGAAGAGAGGGGAATCTACCCGGATTCCCGGATGGATCTGCCGAGAGTAACACGGGGAATGGTTATTCCATATTCGCGAAAAATTTAAGGAAGAGAAGTCTGCTGATTTTGCTCAACAATTTCGTACTTCCAGTTTCTCCAGACTGGAAACTGGAATTGATTCTGCCACGTGGGTTTCACTTTATTCAACATTTCACAACCTTCCTCTGTCTAAAATTAAAAACCGACGGGATTTTAAAATAATCCCGTTGGTCTTTGCTGCTCTACTCTACTTTGTATTTATTACTCTTGTCTTAAACTACCGTATTTCCCGATTTAATTCCCCTGGGGAATTATTGTTTCAAATGGCCCGAACCCCTTGGGGAATTAAACCGGGGGGGGGGAATTATTTCTGGGTGGGGGATTAAATCGGGAAATACGGTAGCTGCTTTGTTCTGTAAGCTGAGCTATTATGCTGTAAAAAAGCATTTCACTAAAAAATAAATGTAAAGATCCCCGCATGTATTTACCCTGGATGGATTCCCGAATTACCGATCCGAATTCCGAAATAGCAAGATAAGTGCAGCAGTGGGATTTACGTATTTGCTTATCTTTTAATATTTAGGAGCGTTGGCGAGTGACCTTGAAGATCGCTGGGTTTGGATTTGGAATTTTGCTTTGGATGGAATCCGCAGTTCTGGATTGATTTAATTTCTAATTGGTCGTCGGCTACTTTTCTGGGCTTATCAAAATGGTCACCCCGCGGAAGCTTTCTGCCTCTCCGCGGCTTGTTGCCGGAGTATTTTCCCGACTGTTTTTCATGTAATAAATGATTTGTGGTACTACGGATAACGGATGTGGGGGTTCTTACGCTGTTTGGCACGGCGATATTGATTTGTAATGTATTTTTATGACATTTCCAGATGGTTATATCCACTATTCAACAAGGGGAGAAAGAAGGACCTAGAGTTGGAAGATATTTATCAAGCGTTACCAGAAGATTTGGCCCATGACCTAGGTGACCGTTTGACCCAAGAATGGGACAAGGAAGTTGAAAAGGCTCGAGATAAATTGGATGAGAGTAGGAAGGGTAAATTACTTGGGAGTAGTAATGATGACCCCGCAGGTCAATCTAGACCTAGCTTGGCTAAAGGATTGATAAGGATGTTCTTTTTTAAATGGCTCGCCATCGGCTTCCTGCTGTTTCTTGAGGAATGTGTTGCAAAGTAGGGATATCTGCAGCGTTTGGCATAAGCTTTAAAACATCTTATATTTAAGGCTTTAGTTTAAACGGATTCTTTTGTATAAGAATGCTACAACCGCTTTGTCTTGGACTTTTGCTGAGATATTTTGGAGGAGAGTTTGGAGAAAAAGAAGGCTACCTCTTCGCCGGGGGTGTGGTCGTTTGTACGATGTATTATACTACTAGTCATCATCCGTCGTTTTTTGTGATATGCCATCTAAATATGAAAGTTAGAATAGCCTGTTCTACCTTACTGTATCGGAAGGTATGTGTTTATATGTGGATTTCAAAGTGTTCATGGGGTTTATACCGTTTTTGCATATTTAAATCTTTGTTTTTAAGTCGTTGAAACTGAGTCAAGCTGCACTTGTGAAAACTACCGTTGGCCAACTGGTAAATTTACTGAGCAATGATTGTGCAAGATTTGACTTTTGTCTTAGTTTTATTCACTATATGTGGATTGGACCGGTACAACTTGGGCTTATCATTTATATTCTATGGGGATACTTCGGTCCGACATGCCTGTCAGGAGTATTTTTTCTTGTATTATTCACTCCATTTCAAAGTAAGTGATAAACGGTAGCTTAAGAGTGGACGGAGATGACGTAAAAAAGTTTATTGATTTTAATTTTTTCGGCAGGTTTGATGGGCCACTGCTTCAGTAAACTGAGGATGAAAGTGGCTGGAAAGACTGATAAAAGAATTAGACTGATGAATGAAATCATAAGTGGCATCCGTGTGATAAAGATGTACGCTTTTGAGAACCCTTTTGCGAAATTAGTTGGTGAATACAGAGTGTAAGTCGTCATATTAATTTATAACCTTTTTGCAATCTTTAAGATGTAAAATTAATGATTGGCTACTTATTTGTAGGGATGAAGTAAAGACTATTCGTTCTACGCTTACTTTGCGAGGAATTAACCTTAGTTTATATTACGTATCCTCAAAGTTGATAATATTTTTAACCCTCGTCACCTACGTTTTGACGGGTAACTTCTTAACGGCTGAAAGCGTCTTTGTGGCAATGGCTATGTATCAGAATGTGAGGCTTCTTATGACGATATTTTTTCCGTTGGGCATTTCCAACCTTGCTGAAACCAAAGTGTCCATACAGCGAATAGAGGTAAATATTGAATTAAAATGCATGGTCAAATATCTTATTAATAGGAGTGTCAGTCATATTGTTTTTTTTCACCTAGAACTTCCTTCTATTGGAAGATCATAACGAACCGTCGCTGTCTTCTCACTATGCAAACTTGAATTCAACGTCAGAAAAATCTAGTGATTGTTTCATAACTGTCAATCAGATCAGTGCCAAGTGGGACGACGCGTCAAATGAACAGACTTTAAATAACATCACGTTCCAACTAAAAAGAGGAGATTTATTGGCAGTTGTTGGGCCAGTTGGTTCGGGGAAGGTAAATGCTTGTCCTTCCTCTTGTCCATTAATCATTCGTATGATTGTTAATATAGTTTGTCAACTTACATTTTAGAGCTCACTACTTCAAATTGTACTTCATGAGCTTCCAGTATCATCGGGAGAAATTAAAGTAGTTGGAACGACAGCGTATGCTTCTCAAGATCCGTGGGTCTTCAGTAGCTCAGTTCGGGATAATATTTTGTTTGGTCGAAGCTATGATCCAGAATGGTACCGCACGGTTATCGATGCATGCGCCTTAAAGAAAGATTTCACTATGATGCCTCACGGGGATCGCACTGTCTTAGGTGACAAAGGAATATCTTTGAGTGGTGGTCAAAAGGCTAGAATTAATTTGGCAAGGTACGTAACAAAGAGGCGATTACGATTTTATTTCCTTAAATATGCCAGATTTACTGAAAACATTTATCAATGCAGGGCTGTCTATGCAAATGCGGATATTTACTTACTGGATGACCCTTTAAGCGCGGTTGATGCAGAAATAGCTAGACATCTGTTCGAGAAATGCATCCGAGGATTACTCAGAAACAAATTGTGTATCTTAAACACTCATCAAATACAATTTCTTCCTAACACTAGCGAGATTATTCTGTTGAACAGTGGCAAAGCCATTTTTCAAGGGAAGTATGCAGACTTTCAAAAGATTAATATAAATATTTCTGAAATACTACCGGAAACTCCAGACACTGCGGTAGACAGCTTAATAAATGAAAGTGGGGAGAGGAAGAACCGCAGGGCGTCTGCCATGAGTTTTAATGGTTCATTTAACGAGTTAACTAGAAGTAGACAGGAATCTATTGGAAGCGTCGAAGCGGAGTTGTAAGTTTTATAGTTTAAAACTCAACTGGAATGCAAAAACTACTTAGATTTTAATAAAATAACGGTTTGGGGTTTTCTGTAGACTCGCTAAGGAAGCGGAAGAGTCATCGTCATATGGAACAATAGGCTTAAGTATTTATTGGAAATATATGCACGCTGGCTCAAATTTATGCATTTTATTTCTACTACTTCTCTCTAATCTACTGACCCAAGTTATCTACAGTGGATCTGATTATTGGTTGCAATATTGGTAAGACTTATCAATAGATTCAAAGCTATGAGTTCAAAGATTCAAAGTGTTATGAAATGAGTATGATTTAGTGAATTATTATTAGGATCAGAGAAGAGCAGGAGTCCCGTAATGGCACGGAATTGTCCAAAACGATTTTCGACGAGTGGTTTCCCTCAATGGATCCAAGGCTTTTGCAAATATCCATCTATTCCTTTCTCATTGGACTATTATTTATAATGACTCTTATAAGAACGATTGGATTTTTCAAAATGTGTATGCGATCATCTATTGCCATTCATCGGCAATTGTTTTATGGAATATTGCGTGCTCCGATGGCATTTTTTGAGAAAAATCCCGTTGGTAAGGTCTTTATAATTTCATCAAACTTACGTCAAATATTTTAATTATATCAGGAAAATATTACAATTTTGCAGGGAGAATTCTCAACCGATTTACTAAGGATATCGGTACCATTGACGAACTTCTCTGTTTTACACTGTTTGATACTGTAGAGGTACTGAATGCCCTTTTGCTGAAATGATATGTATTTAATTTTTCTTAATCACTATCTATAAAATTTTCATTGTAATTGATCAGGTAGGACTACAGGTTCTTGGAGTTATTGTACTCGTCACCATTATTAGTCCAATTTTTGTGATACCTTCAGTCATTGTGGGAATTCTACTGTTTATGATTCGTAACTTTTATCAGAAGACAGCTAGAGACCTGAAACGATTAGAGGGAATTGGTAAAAATAATACTAACACACGAATATTAAAGTTCCAGTATCACAGTAGCAATAAAGTTTATCATATTTCAGCGAGAAGTCCAGTATTTTCTCATCTAAGCACTTCAATGTGCGGCCTTACTACAATCAGAGCGTTTCACGCACAAAGCAGATTCGAAAGAGAATTCGAATCTCATCTAGACATTCACACAGCTGCATTTTATCTTTTCACTGCATCTACGCGATGGCTTGGAATAGTCGTAGATTGGATTTCTATACTTTACATTACGGCTGTCACATTTGGAGTTGTTGCGTTGAAAATAGGTACGCATTGCTTTGTAACAAAGTATTTTGTACACAAGATGTGTAGTGTTAATATGATCAAAAATGTCTTGTAGACGCTGCAGCGGCTGGTCTTGCAATATCTTCTGCGATGAGCCTAACGAGCTGGTTCCAGTGGGGAGTACGCCAGTCTTCCGAAGCAGAAAATCAAATGGTTTCCGTTGAAAGAGTTTTGGAATATGCAGAACTTGAGCCTGAAGCAGCTTTAGATTCTATTGAAGGTAAGATGTGGAATACTTTCGTTGAACATTTAGACAAGTTTAGTGAGTTTAAAGACCCTTTAATTTGCCTTTAGGAAAAAAACCTCCTGTAACGTGGCCTTCAAATGGAAAAATTGAATTTAAGGAATTGTATGTAAAGTACGGGGATGAGAATGAACCGTTTCTGAAAAATGTTACTTGTCTTATCAAGCCACTAGAAAAAGTAAGAGCATCTTTATTATTTTCACCTTAACTTTAAAATGTACCTGAAAATGGAATCACAATGAAATAACATTCCTTCTGTAATAGATAGGAATAGTGGGGAGAACTGGCGCTGGGAAGACCTCCTTAATTTCGGCCCTATTCCGCCTAACAGAGCCTTCCAGTGGAACCATTTTAATTGACAATATCAATATTAGTGAAATCGGTCTGCATGACCTTCGTTCCAAAATTTCAATCATTCCTCAGGACCCCGTATTGTTCCTTGGAACGTTTAGAAAGAATTTAGATCCCCTTGTGGAGTACTCTGACACCGAGATTTTTGCAGTCTTGCAAGATGTTCATCTATTTAATATGGTTAAGGAGTTGCCATCCGGATTAGATGCAATGGTTTGAGCCATTTAAAATTTAATTTAATTTAATTCAAAAGTTTGACAGGAATTTGCATGAAAATGTGTACATACATAGATTAACGAAGGAGGGTCCAATCTCAGTGTAGGCCAGAGACAGTTAATATGCTTAGGTAGAGCAATTTTAAGGAAAAATAAGATTTTGGTGATGGACGAAGCTACAGCTAACGTAGATCCTGAGTAAGTTTCCTGAGTTGAGCTGGATCTCAAGTTTAGCGTTACGATTTTAAAAGTGTTTGAGCTAAATGCTTAATTTTATGATTTCCAGGACTGATGCTTTAATACAAACCACAATCAGAAGCAAGTTTGTTAACTGCACTGTAATGACGATTGCACATCGTTTGCATACTGTCATCGACTCGGATAGAATAATGGTTCTCGATTCCGGGATTGTTAAGGTATTTCATTAAAACATTCAGGATGGAATATAATGACAAATTAATTGTTGCATTGGCCTATATCCTGTTATTTATTTAGGAATTCGACAAACCCTGCAAATTACTGCAAAATCACGCTGGTCTTCTTTACCATTTGGTTCAAGAAACTGGCCCAGAAGCAGCAGAAAAGCTCACAAGTGCTGCATCGGCACAAAACTAACTTGAGGACGAACAAAAAAGAATGATAATTATGGTATTGATGCCTCAATTGTATCTTATTCTTATCATATCAATGTAAAATAATTAACTAAACTAGCTCACACTCAGTGATATAGCTCACGCCGGTGATATAAAATGGCAAATGTGAATCAAATTGATTAAGGATCCAATATTTTGTTACTAGAATGAACTTCCGTAAAGGACTCTATTTTAATGTTACAGAAGCTGATAAATTTATATAAATGTTAAAAAACACGTGCGGTTATATTTATTTTGTATATTTCTGAGTAATGTTTAAGCTCGTAACTCCTTCCTTGTAATTTCTCTGATCTGGGTAACGATTCTCTGCAACCTAGCCAAAGAGTCGCGAGTAGGCGGTGGTCGAGTGGTCGGCCCGTCTCTGTTTCGATTATACGGTCTCGATCTTGAAACGGATGATCTAGGTCTTGCCGTTGTAGTGGTCGTACTTTCGGTACTTGTGGTGGTCGCTTTTTCTGTCGTCGTTGTCGTCGCGGGCCGTTCTGTTGAGGTCTGTTGCCTCGACCCGGTCATACTTTCCGGAGATGCGCTTCCTACTACTGCATTTGGACTTTGACTCACTGCGAACGGATCGCTTACAAATTGCTGACCCCAGTTACCCCATCCCCATTGGGGGTTAGACCACTGACCATTATTAGGAAAAGAACCTTGTCCTTGAGGTTGTTGCTGTTGCTGGCGATTTATAAAATTCTGCGGATTCAGTTGCTGTCCCAGAGAATTGTCTATGTTTTGATTAATTGGAACTTTTTGTTGATTATTATTACTTTTCATCCCTCCCCAAGGACCCGAGACGTAGTATACCACTGTTCCATTATTCAATACCATCGACCGGACAAGGGTATTCCCCCGATTAGTGGTACTGTTATTCTGTGGATAGTGCAGTTTTAGCGTGGAAATGGTCGGATTCGGAGAGTTAAGATTTCCTCCAGCATTGTCCGCCGTTCGGGTAGGAGTATTCAGTACTGGATTTTGGACCCACGGGGGCAAAATTATGTGTGGGGGACCCTATAATTAATTCCAAGGTTATTCTTCATTGCAATAAAAGTAATAGCTGGATTGTATTTGTATGACTTACGTTAAATTCAATTTGATTGTAAGGAATGGGTGGGAAGTGAAGGTAGTACGCTGCGTCATCATAGCCTCCATGGCTTGAAGATAAGTTGACTAGCAAGGCGATAACTTCAACAACTACTAATAGAAAGTTATGTGACATGTTTTAAAGTTTCCAACGAACCTTCCTATATCGACAGAAACTTACATACTATTCTAATTTCTTGGTTTCTTTAAAACTTCAAGGAGTCAATTCGGGACGTTGACAATTGACACTCACGAAAGCTTATGACATGAGCTGTCTTGAAATTAAACCTTTTTATAAAATTTATGTCAAACTAACTCAGATTTAAGGCTATGACAAAGCCGTAAAGCATCAGTGATGGGAACATGCAAAATTCACGCATTATTTTAGCAACCCAACAAAGATGTTAGGCCATACGTACATGTCTCTGTAAAAAGATTGCGTAGCAAGAGAGTAGATAGCATCACTTTAAGGTGAGATGACTTCCAAGATTTAAGATAACTACATAGTATCGCTACCTGCAAATATTTGTAAGCAAGGTGTTATGATGATTAGGCGAAGGTATACGTTAAGAAACTGTATTTAGTATTTGTAACTTGTTTAGCGTGATTTTTTCATTTGTTTCCTACGAAAAAATCAACTGAATTAAACATTTTTATTGGGATGCGATTTGGTCATATATGCATTCTTATCTTAAATCATGAAAAGTACACATTTTTTTGTTTTAAGCCTCAGTTTATGCTACAGGAACAATAACAAACTAAGATAAACTATAGTTTGAAGTTACTATTATTATCACGGATGAGTGTATACATATTCCCTTTTTCTTAGTAATAGTTTATTTCATTATTCAGTGATTGATCGACATGAAATGAATGACAAGTAGTAGAAAAACGAAAGCATAAATGAAACTATTTATACATTGGATTCGCAGAATGAGATCATAACGCTAAAATATCTACCAAAATGAAACTACAGTTAAGTTATTATTCAAGGTACAAACAAATGCTACCGAATCTAGTCGTACAATGAATGACTCTCACTCTCTCGACGTCATCATATTGGAAATTTCTGACACTTTCAACATATAATTGATAATTTATTGCAACTACTGTATTTTAAACATCTCCTACCTTTAAATAAGGTACACGGTTGCATTAAGGCGGATGTAAGTTTAGCATATTGTAAAAAGAGATCGAGCATGACAAGTTGGAAAACCTATCGTATTTCAATTAAAATACAGAAAACATGTAGTTTGTACTAAGTTATAAAATAAGTATAAGTATTGGAATGATCATCATGAAACGAGAAAGATATTTTAGAGATACAGACTAGGCAAGAGTTACAGAAAATCTTCCAGCGTCATATAATTAAATCAGACTCGTTTACAAAAGTTAGACGGTCATGGACGGTAAAGAACACGATATTTCAACCATTGGACTTTGGACTATTGGACTGAGACGAAAGTCTAAAAATGTACTGCGGATAAATGGCAGTTTGCAATGTAACAAAAAACGAGCAAGGATTAGCTAATAAATCTGTGACTATAATAACTGACTATAAAATAGGTAACAATACGGTACAATAAATTGTACAATCCGTGCAAAACTGAGTCATGAAAATAATGAAAAAAAACTAATTAACTATCTGCCGAGAATCTAGTTAGTTTGCATAAAATCCACACTAACTAAACCCTAGATTCTCTCAACATTGCACATTGATTTAAATACAATTCTGATTCAACTGCCCATGTAATATCATCAACAAGCACCAACAAACCAATTATCATGTTACGGATCAAATAAGTTGAAATTAAGCGTAAAAAAGCATTGCCATTAACTTGTTCAAGTTTTAAAATGGAAATTATGACACGAAGAAGAGCCAGAATGACCATTTGCATTTTTAGCGAAGGAATTCTTATACAATTCTGAATCCGATGTTGGAAGTGGACCCAGGTAAAAATCTGTAGAAAAGTCTGAAGGAACTCTATTATTTCCGGTCTCGTCAACTTTTAAAACATGCTCACTATCGTAGATAGAAAAGGGATGGTAATGATGACTGTGACACGGATAATCCGGCGGATACTGGTTATGGCTCTGGCTATAGTGGTTGTGACCGCAGCATAAGATTTCATCCAAGGATTGATTTGTCGTAATGGATTCCGAGAACTGGATAATTTTTTCCAGCCCATCATTTCTCAACTTGTCCACAAACGTCCGGACGAACCAGAGACAGAATATTTGATAAAGAAATCCAATGATTCCAAAAGAAGAGAAGAGTACACGGTCTGAGGTTGTGAATACAACGGCTGTGATAAAAAATGCTGCTCGGATAATGATAATGACTAGAGTAATCGTACACCATCGGTGGATTCTTTTGTAGGACCTCTGCTTCAGCGTTAAGGACATCAGATCACATCGTTAGTAGACATGGACGAAACGTACCGAGAAGGTGAACACAGAATAAAAGTGAATTAGTGACTAGACAAGCATGGAGCATGAATGCGTTTTATTCTGTGTTGTTACGAACATTTTAACTCACTTCATGGACGGTGGTGCATTAGTTGTGCTTGCACTTAGAATAAAAAGTAATGTAATTGTAGTCACAATAATGGCTATGTTGCGCATGATAAAAGATAATTTGCTAATCCTTCTTATAACAGGAGCCTCAAATACAAGACAAGGTCTTAAAAAGTTCCACATTTTGTTTTTATTGCATCGGGACACTTCACGTCCTGATATGATATAAACGCTGCAGGTTTGACACATTGCATTGTGCAAACTGCTATGGTTTAGGGAAAGGGTCCTGCATTTTGGCTGGTTTACTTATGACGAGGTTCTAATATTTAACCTTATGCAAGCTGAAAGTTGGAACGATGCATTTAAAAAGTCTGGAAATGAAGCTAATCTGTTAATCATTAATTACCTTAATTTGACTGGCTTAATTTACTAGTTTGTAAGGTTATGTAGAGCGAAGCAGGAATACTAATGTTAAGTAGTTTTGAGACGATAGAAATAAAAGGGCTTAATAGTGCATTAGTTAAGAATGATTTCAACCATTTTTCTACAGATAACGTTTAAATGGATATGTTAAACTCCTCGGAAATGTGTAGTGTGGGTTGATTGGTTTGTCGCTCATTTGTAGTTTACCTTTTGTCTTAGTTTCTCTAATCTTGGTTTCAGTTCAACATATAGATAGATTAATAAATTATCGTCAATGAATATTCAGGACAGGATGTCGTAATCTTTATTTTTATTCTCCTATTAAATGTGAAAAAAAACTACAGCAGACACAGTGTCAATGCTAAGTCTTCTGTAATGCCTGTTGCATATGATTATTGTGCATGCATTTCATGCTTATTAAACATTTTGCGCTTTTGTATATCTAACAATGATGGAAGAACCAGCCAATTTTGCTTGCTTCGTACAAAACGGAGATGATAGGCATACCCTACCCACTGTGATTGTGTGAGTTTGAGTTATTATAGTATTCACAACAATTGCAGTCACATACTATGTCGCAATATGGGATTATCATCATGATTGCTAAGTAAAGTACAATCTTGATGATTAATGATTACCTCATTGGCTGCGTGGAGAAGGTGTCTCGCAAGGTAAAAGTAGCCCAGGCAGATGGACATGAACAAAAGCATTATCAAGACGAATGGTCCTCCTATAATTAAGAAAAATAGAGACGATCGGGATTAAGAAATCGATCATTACAAGACATGCAAATTTTCACAGACGATTAGATTAAGAAATAACTATCGATGGAATACAGATAGCGATCGAACTTCATACTAAATAAATACTTTAAGTTTTAACAAACAGGATGCATGGTGTAGCTTTATCATTCATATCATTTGATTATCGGTTCATATTTCCTACAAAAGTTTAACCCTCTATTTCCTGCTTAAGATTTAGAACACGGAGCAGTTCCTTGATTACTTTTTTTTTCATTAAAAAGTAAGTAACACGCCAATATAATACAAATAGTAGTAGTAAGCGTAGGAGTCAGTAATCAGTTTCATGCATTAAAAGTAAAGCTTGCCCTTGCCTTGGATTTATCTCACGTACAGAACTAATATTTAAGGATATGTTAGATTTATTTAGGATGAATTGCAGAATAACTATAAACCCATTATCAAATTGGTGTTTAGGACCAAGTACAAAGGCTAATTTCCTATTATTAGTTATTGAATGAGAAACAAACAAACATGATAATAGACTTATCAACAGCCTGCCTAGGTGGCCTCTGATGGTTTCGTTTAGTTTCTATTTACCAATAACTTTTCTTAAAATTTCGTCCAAGGTTGGATTTGCTATGAAACGTAATAGCCTGATTTTTATGACTCAAATTTCAATCGGAAATGATCAAATTTAGGCAGTACCAGTAAAAAAAAAGCCGCAATTCGTAAAAGTACGTTACTGCCAGCACGTTGGTTGCCTTAAAAAACTGTGACTCAATAAATACACCATACATATACCATACCTACACACGTAAAATAACCACAGTCAAGTCAAGTACACTCGTTGTCAAATTAATGACATAATAATATTTCCCCAGAGTTGGTCTAAGCCTCTAAATAAATGCCATTTTACAAACTGTAAACCCTTGTAAGCTCAATTATCTCAAAATGAGGTAAAAATGAGGTAAAAATAATCTCAAGTTTAAGGAGACATTGCAAAATTGTTTACATTGTACTGAACTAATTTGCAAGTGCGTTGATTTTGAAAGCGAGCAGTATAATTCTTTCTAATGCCAAAACAATGAATAGTACAGGACAGCCTTGTTAAATGTTAAGAAAAAATTGCATCATAATACCACAGCTCGACGACAAACATTTTGCAAGGAAATTCTACATGAAAAAAGTCATCATTAGCACCATTCTTCTAGCCTCATTCCTTTGTTGAACGTATATTCCATGTAACTACTACACACTACTATGCTACGGCGTACTTTATCATCGCATGAGACAAAAACGGAGGAACACTGTAAAAAATGATGATGTTTATAACGATACCATATAGCTGTTTACTGAATTGAATACTAAAAATCGCAATTAAACTAGAATTTAACAAGCAAAACGTCCTTACTTCCAAGGGCGAATAGCGCTGCTAGCTCTGGATGCTTGTTTTGATCCCTCTCAACCTTGACTTCTAGTCGGTCTCCGTGGAATACTGTTAAGTACACTAGGAAAAATATGGACACAAAGGTGAGAACTGAGGTGACCTGGAATGATAAGGGAAAAATGTTAAAAAAATATGGATTAGATGCATTCACTTTATAAAAGACAAGCAAGATAAGCCATAAAAGCTAGAGCATGCGAGAGAGTATGGACAAATGGGCACGGTAGTTAATTCGGTGGCTAAAGTGGAGTAATTTGCATTGTAGTTCCATCCAAGGAATTTATACTACGGTGAGAAAAAAATTTTACGCAGTAATTCCGAATTTTTATTACCCTCATTTAAATGTATAATGTCTCTTGTCTAATCTCTTAAGATTGGGAAGAAGGTGAGCTGCATTTTAAAAGGTACGTTGGCTATACTAGCAGTCGTATGTTTGATGTTGTTGAATGTGGATAAAGCGTTGTAATGGCATCAGTAGTTATTTTATTTTGCATATCACTAATCGAGTCACGAGTTTTACTAAAAAAAATGAAAAAAAAGGGTATAAGAAAGGCATTTGGGACTGATATGATTAGAAAGAGTGGTGGTTAGATTAGATATTACTATCAAACCCGGTAACCTAATTGTTTAGGTCAAAAAATCGCATTCGTAGAAGGGTAATTACATAAAGAAATGGAAGTCCGGACTCTGGAGAGCGTAAATAAAGCCATGCATAATTATAAAACATTAAAACATTGTTTAAAACTCACAATATCAATTGTTGCAATAATTTGGGTCCCCCTCTTGAAGAACTTTAGCCCCAACATGTTTCTATTACTGCTGTGTTCAACCGGTTGAGCAAAACACGGCAAAAGTTATAACGAACGCTCTAAGGATCATCGATTTATTGATGATTTATGAATAAATATAAAAGTTTAAAGTTCACTTGGTCATACATCCTACGTAATTTTAGTCATTGTGGTAAGATTAGTTACTAAAAAAGTACTAGCCATAACCAGACATTTTGATTTAGAAGATAATCCCAAATAAACCAATTTTAACAGTAAGACTGGTTTGGTTAGTTTCGTAATATGTTCAAATTACAACAAGATTATATTTCACTATTTTTATACCATTTTTGAAGTCAAAGTCAGACTAAAGTTTGACTTAAGTTTAATAAGTCAGGATTTATAAAAATCCTATTAAAATGTGTCACTGCACTCACGAACCAACTGTATCTATCTATCATCAAATTAATTAATTACGTGGGCTTGGGAAATTATCAAGAACAGGATATCAGGCCCAAAAGTATCTTCCAATCTTCAAAAAACTTTGAGACTCGTCAAGCCAGCCAAGAGCCAAGAACCTTCTAATCAAGTCCTTAGATTTGATTTAAGATTATTTTTATGACACGAACAAGAGTAGCCGATTTTTGACTTATACTCCAACTAACTCATAAAAAACACTAGACTAGGTTAGGTAATGAAATGCAGATTTTTGCTATAAATTACAAATCGCAAAGATCAACCGAAACCACCAAGCTTCATGGATTCGCATGAGTCAAGACGAAATCCTCTTGTTGAAACTGAAACTACTGAATGACTGAATGACTGAATGAACCAAACCTCTCGACATGCATGGAAATGAGCACTTGCCACGCGAAAAAGGTTTTGCAACTTTACATCATCGTCAAACCCAATAACCCAACCTGCCTAACTTTTATGCAAAATATCGTATTGTAGTACATTCTATTGTGTATAAAACACCAAAGAACTCAACTAGCAGTGTACGAATACATTTATTTACATCCTACCCCGCAGTGGTTGTAACTTATTGCATAGTAAATAAATAAATCCTACTGGTATTTAACTGGTATTTAACTTGCAGTGCAAGTAAGTGCAGAACATATAGGAACATTTTTAGGTAGTCGTTGCCATACTAGAAGTAATTAAGGAATTTAGTTTGTAAAGATGAAGATACTTCTATCAATCCATTGATTTATTGGAATTCAATACTAAATAATATTTACATATGCCGAGGTATTGTACTGTAGAAATAAACTGTCTTGTCTTTGAATTAGACTACTCGACATCGAGTTAAGTTTCAACGGGTAGGAATGAGTTAGACTTACTAAAATATTAGTGAAGAACTGGCTCAAAGGTTGGTTAAACATTTATTTGAAAAAGCACAGTTAGCTGTTGTTTTGATGATACTGCATTGCATGCATGGCTAGTCTTTGCTTAGGATAAAATGTTGTCCTGCATACTGAGGTAACATAGAAAGCAAGGGATCTGGACTGGATTAACCCGTAACCTAAAACCAAGAAGACTTTAAGGCTTGTTTTATGAAAAATTGAGGATAATTGCGCTGAATTCATTACAGTTGATTTGATTGTAATAGATATTTTAAGGATGGGTGACAATGATAAGATAACTGACTGATAATAACGATAATTTAGAAGGAAGAAGTTAAAAAAATTAGATAATGGATAATGTTGTAGTTCTAAAGGTATATTAAGTTATTAAGTACACATTTTTTGGTACAACTATCAGTGACAGTATCAGTACCACATGGATAGAGAATGCTACAAACCAATTATATTAATACTTCGTCGTCGTCTCAACTTCTATTATTATTTTACCATTTACAGTTGACTATATTGGTAAAGAACAACGATTTTGCTTGATTTTTGTCTCTCTTGATAACTGTTGACCTTGTCGACCTAAAAGTCAAAAGTAGCTCTTGGTTGCACGTAGGATTTTACTTCAGAACTAATTAATTAAATATGCTCCATAACGTCCTAGTGAGACTGGCAGTAACTCCGTTGTATAGCTTGGGAACATGCACAAAATGATGGGGAAATAAAAGTCACAATAACACAAGGTCATTTAGCAAAA
>JAQFZX010002527.1:0-18417 GCA_034682405.1 Hydroisotoma schaefferi | reverse complement strand
GAAAGATACCAGGGGAATTTTTGAGATATTTCTAATTATTCTTTCCTAATTTTCAAGAAATATCATACACATTTTAGAAGAGACAGAGCATTTAATTTAAGGAAATAGCTGGTCTCATTTTAACTTTTGCCTTTCATTACTTCAGTCATATCCAACCCCACCAAAACCAAGATTGACCTTACTGCCGGGTAGGGGTTCGTGTCATCTTACAGATGCATTCAAATCCTACACCATCATCTCGAAGCATGTGCCTCCGACTTTCTAATCCCCATGCAATATCTTATCTTAGCTACAGTATTAATTGCAAACTTAGTTTTAATCCGATATCTAGACACGCTAAACCTTCTCGGGATAGTTATTATCTTGGGGGTATCTCAAAATATGAACGCGGTATGGATTGCCGTACTCTTCTTATGCGGGATTTGGCATGCAGCCTCTAAAAGTTGTGTATTTTCATGGAGGCAGATCCGTTTACGGAAAGTACAGTCGATGTACTCAGATACGAGTAGATTCATAATTAAAGGGGTTAGGGTTCGGGAGATGGTGGATTTGAAAATGTTTGCAAAGTTTTGCAAATCATGTAAACCGATTGGGGTTCATATTGGGAGCTTTTACGTTGCGGATTTGTCAACCGTTTCGGAACATTGTATTAAAGTTTCCACTGGAACCGTGACTTTGCTGCTGACTTTTGGCTGAGAGAGAATAAATATATGAGTATGGTTGCTTCATTTAGGGCCGATTTTTAATGAATAACTAAATCATGAAGGAATTAAGGAAATCGGCAGAAAATTTAGTTTAAGGTATGCGTTATTATTTGCCCATGTAAACCATGCTTTGTTGCATATCAATTCTTTTAATAAATACCGATTTTAGTATTGATTAATTTTTCTTATTTCTTTCTTATTTCTGCCGGAATACTAAACCACTAAACTTAAGACATTATACGTATAGTTAGTTTCAGTAATGTTGGTATTTCGTATTGTTTTATGTTATTTGGGATTATAAACTCATTATTTTCTTTAATAATAGAACAAACGTTGGGGTTTCCTATATGCTATTGCTACCTTTTGTCTTGCTCGAACATAATACTGAATTTAGCAATATTATGAAACTATAAATTGCCTAAAACTCTCTACAAGAAAGAATATCACCTTGATTGCATTGAATGACATTCATTCCTAAATCATAAATCAAATGACATGAAAAAGCATATCGTTGAGTTGATTTAATTCTATTCCTCCTAATAAAACTCCTTTTTGTAGTTTTTAATCATGAAATGCAATTCGGAGCTTTTACATTAGTAAAAGCCAACAACAGACTCCGAAACATCTTTCATTTATTTACAATTACCGTATTTCCGGAAATTACTCCCCCGGGGGAGTTAATTTTCAAAGCAAAAATTAAAAAAACTTTTAACATGGGGAAGATAGGGTGACTTCAAATTTTTAACATGGAAAGGATAGGGGAAATTTTTTCAGGGGGGAGTTATTCTGGAGGGGGAGTAATTTCCGGAAATATGATACTTGCCTGTACCAGATAAGATCTTATCTTCACCTTATCCAGATTGCATTCATCCCATTCCCATTTCCCATAAACAAAGGCCAATAGGCCAATACCCACTCCTTGTAAGACTAAATCCTGCGTCTTCAACTCTTCTTTCCTAGTTTTATATAATCACAGGGAAACCTCACGCCAGCATTTACTATTTTATTTACTCGTGGTCCACAACCACATTTTCAATATTTTAACTTTTCAGCGTTTTTTCAGGTCAAAGGTCAATTATTGCGACCGTTTGGGGAGAAAATGCGTCGAAAAAATCCAGAAAGTGACGAAGCCTGGCCAGGATCTGGATTGGATCCTTCGGCAGACGAGGATGTGGATCCGGAAGTTGAGGCTGAATTACTCATAATGGCCATGTAAAAATATCTAAATATTCCATCATCATTTATCTCTTTTTAATTCACAAAAACACCCAACATTTAAGGATAAAAACCCAATATTTGACTCAGGGATGCCGAGGACAGTTCAGAAGATGTGGAGGAATTAGACGAACCACAAGCTGCTGTTACTAATGAGGCGCACGAGTCTTCGTCATCGTCAGGGTTGACGTCGTCAGATTCGGATTCAGATGACGATGAAGATGACACTGCAGGGGCAGATAAGGCCAAGGAGGAAGAAGGTCTTGAACTTGACGAGGAAGATCCAGTGGTTAAAGCTATTGCTTCGGCTCAAGAGAAGAAGAAATCGGATCATCCTCCGGATTTGGCTTTGAAATCCATACCTTCTTGCATTTGTTTCCATCCGAGTGAAGATGTGATCGCTACCTGCTCTTATGACGGATATGTCGAATTGTAAGTCGATTTCAATTTGAATTTGTCGTCGAATTAGTCGAATTTGATGGTCGTCAAATATGTATTTACTTCATTTACTTTTGGCATGTATAGTTTGGTATTATTGTTTTATTTTTTGCAGGCATTCTTACTCCGACGATGAGAATAAGCTTCTTCACTCTATAAAAGTTGAAAACGAGGCCATTCGTGAAGTTACCTGTTCGGGAGATGGGGATAAACTCCTTGCAGCTTTTGCTAGTCAAACACTTATTATTTATGATATTAAAGAAGGGTTAAGACCGGAAAGGACGATTACTAATGCGACTCCGTAAGTATATTATTTTGAACTGTGTTAGAAATAGCTTTGGTGGTTGGTAGCTTAAATATTCGTTTGTTTGATTGATTCAGAGCTCCTGTAAGTTCTCTGTATGTTATTGATGAGAATTTATTTGCAACCGGTGATGATGACGGCTATGTGCTTCGTGAGTTGAATTTTATTATTTAAAAAAAAGATTGTTGTAGAGGTTGGATTAATAATAATTATATGTATTTATTTCTTTTAGTCTGGGATAAAAGAAGTAAAGCCACCGCAGCCACTCTCAAAATAGGCGAGGACGGGGTAACTTCAATGATATCCAACAGCGAAAAAAGGATTCTAGTCTGTTCTTCGGCCGAAGGAGCGATTTACGCTTTAAAAATACGGGGTGGAACCATCCAAACAGAATCGGAAATATACGACTACGAATTCAATTGTCTAGGGTTATTTAAGCAAGAATCAAAACTCGCTGTTGGTAATGGCAAAGGGGATGTTTACGTTTTTAACTGGAATGAGTTTGGAAAGCACTCGGATATCTACACGGGAATAGGACGCGGTGAAGCCATCAACGCCCTCATTCCAATCACAGAGAGGATAATTATCACTGGTGGAGATGATGGATTTATTAGAGCTATGAATTTTTTCCCTCAGAAGTATCTCGGCGTGGTGGGAAAAGTTCCTTACCCGGTGGATAAAATGGATGTTTGCAATGATGGTCATTTAATCGCATCCATTGGTGCAGACGAGTGCGTCAAGTTTTGGAACGTTTCTTATTTCGAATCCATGCAAGTCTCTACTGAAGATAAGCCCAAGAAAGTAAAAGGCAAGGCTAAGCCTAAAAGCGATGATTTAAATAAATCAAACCTCCCTTCATCCTCTCATCAGAACGCGTCTGATTTTTTCAAAGGACTTCTGTAGTTCTGGAGTAAAAAAGTTATTATTTTTTGTTATTGCAATACATTGTTGAATTTTACATTACTACAAGTTTTATATTAAATTGTATTGCATTTATTTTGTTAGGTTAAATGATAATTGCCAATGCAAGTGTGGATATTATAAATTACGTTTTAAATAGTAAGTTTCATTCTCAGTGTGTCGCAACTCATTGTATCATAGTATTTTTTTTAAGTAAAAAAAATCAGAAGCGATTCCTCATTTCTCGAAATTGTCGCATTCTTTTATAGTCAGCTCCAAGGGCATGTCCTTCTCTAGTCGTCTCTTTGTCGATGTATAAGGCAACCTTTTGTCCGTGACTTTGACCAGTTCCTGCCCTTTAATTAATAGGAGTTGTGGTAAAACGATTCTGGAAAATTTTAGATCGCATAGCTCCCGAAATATCAGCTATAGCCAAACAATTTTTGCTAGCATGATCTCGAATCTTAACTCGTAGATGGTAAGGTAGAGTACGTATACTAGTGTGGTAGCAAAGCCTGCAAACATTCGAAAAGTTTAAACGTTATTTTGCTACTTTTCCAGCATAATAAGTACTATACTATGATAACACATAGTGCACTCACACATTAGCAAACGTAGTTCTTACAACCATTATCCGATTTAACGGCTCTACTTTACGGTGCATAACTACTTTAGCCATCAACCTGAATAGTCTTTGCATTACTCCAGTAAGGAGGAAACACTCCATGAGAAATATTTGTTCGAGCTTGTTCGAGATTTGATTGATCTCGGCATCTTTTTGTAGGCCCTGCAATGTCACGAATACTTATATTGTGTAATATTATAAATTAAGGAACTGATTCCAGAACCAAATTACCAATAACAATACAGTAATAACACACAGTACAATGATAATTACCTGAATATCGCTAACGGTGAAACCGATCAACAGGTTAAACAAGATAATTGTCGCAACCATAATGAAGATTGCATACATAACATGACTCGAAATGGGATAGACAAGTTGGAAATCTTCACTATGGAATATATCATCGTAGTTCAGCTCCCCTGTCATCATCGTTAGTACTTTGACCATGGCATTCGTCAAGTTTATGAATCCTGCAGACTGTATTGTACACAACAACAATAGAACAATATTTACCATCATTTCCACATTAACATCACATGCCCCATAATACAGAAGACTTACATTTGGCAGCAGAATGTTAAATGAGAACACGAATGAGATCAAGAGAGATGAAAAGATGGTAATGAAGATCAAAAAGTTCTTGAATACCTGTAAAATGTTCAAAGCACATAAATCATAAGATGTACCATGCATTTTTGGTATGGAAAGCATGTAGTAAACGGTCAACGGTAATTCTCACCCTAGATAAGATCTCAACATAAATCCCATGATCAGGGAAAACAATCATCCCTGTTCGGCCAAAAAATCCAACGTTTAAAATAAATCGAGGTAATTTTGCCAATTGACAGAGAAATAATGTCCAGCCCAAGAATATTCCAAACTGAAAGTTGGAATTTTTTACATGCTTAAAAATCCATAAAATAATTAAAACTTTGTTAAAAAATCTCTGAAAACGTACAGCAGAGACTTGATAGTTAAACGGAGATGTTATAATCCCCACATCATTAAAGTAGATGGGAGGAATGGTCAGGAAGATAAAGGTCAGGAGAATACATTGTCCCAAATTCTCGAACCTAATGTACAATGCCTTTAGCCTGATGAATTGAAAAAATTCTTTAAACGACACAGTTGCCGATAAAATTAGGAGGAGTCCTGAGGTTATCTTTGTGGGTAAATTTAGCTGACAAAATGTCTCAGATTCTAATTAAAAGAAATCAGGGCATTTTCATTTAATCTTCAGCAAAGTGGCTATTTAACAGTATCTTTCTTTTACCATCGGTTAGTAAGTCAGGGGTTTCTGTACCATTCGCAAGGGTTTTTTCTCGTTCAGCAATATTCAGATGGTATGGGCATGTCATTACGAATACATTGATAACTGTTCCGATGTAAAGACTCAGCCAGGAAATCTATACAGATTGACATTATCATGATATAAATGCTTAAGAATGGAAAAACTTGCTTTGTCTCACATGGAAAAATATCGCAATAAAACAAAACCACTTGATCTTCTGCCATTTAAAGTATAGGAAGGCTTGGACCAATGCATTTGTCAATATCTGTCGACGGACGTTTGATCTCAACCTCTTCCGGTTTACGGAGTAGAGGAACCTAGTTTCTGGGGTGAGTTTTTGACCGTCACTACTCGAAGATACTACTGAATCGTCATCAGGATCCTGTATCCCAGACCCTATTACTGGACTATGGATGAATATTTTTAGATGTTTTTAGGCTATATGTACTTTTAACATTGCTTTCGCTTAACGGAGTTCTTACTAAAAGTCCAAGCACACGTTGACACAGGTTTTTGCAAAATTAAAATGCTTAACTTGCTGTCCCTCAGTAGTTGAAGCTACGGCTATAGCACAGTCCACCTTCGGTTTTGTGCAGTTTTCCGTGTAAGAGATGCTTTGATTGAGGGCTTCTTCCATCGCATCCGGGGTGTTTTTGTAAATGGTCCTTAGGGCACATTTACCATCTCCAGAGCTAAAAATATCCATGTAATTAAATTCCTACATTTTTCTGAACCAATGTTCACGGATTTAAAAAGGCATTTTACTAACACGACATCAAAATTGGCTTGATGAGTCAATAATTCGACGACTATTTGAGTAGCTTCATTTTCTGCTGCCAAGTGTAAGGCAGACATCCTATCGTAATCCAAGACGTTGACATAATGTTTGATCTTTTCTGCAGGGTTTGAACACTTCTTCAATGGAGGGCAGTCCAGCAGTAGTTTTATGCATATTAGACCCTTGTCGTAGTTTCCTATAAAAACTTGGTCCTTAATTTACTATGATACAAAAGTTCTACCTCTCAGTCAAGTAACGCTAAACAGAGTAAAATCTTCATGGAACTAACTATCTTTCATTACTTCCCCCTTTTATAATCAATCATCCAACCTTTACCGATTTAAAACTAAGCCGTTCTCTGCTAATTGAGTACCCAATTTCAATAATTGGCCCAGGGACATTAAAAGAGGAAATACGACCTACTTTAAATTAATAATTACCAGCAGCAGAAGCATAGTGAAGGGGTGTCCTCCCAAGGCATTCATCAGGTAACAAAGGACACTGCGGACAGCTAGGGTCATCCAATAATCGCTTAAGCTCTTCAAAGCGCCCCATCCGCGCTGCATGATGTATCGGATACTTTTCAATACAATCTATAGAACATCGATGACTCCGTACCGAGCCCTCTTGGTCAAAACTTACAAAAATGTTACGACACTTTGCTGGCTTACTTTTTAACGAATTTTGTTGAGTTAAACTTGCATTTTCATCCACTGAGGATTCTCTCTCCATTTTATTACTTCTGAAAATATTAAACAATTTTGCAGACATTTTATTTTACCTTTTCCACAAACGTGTCAACCTACTTATCGTTTCTTCTTAATTCAAGCTAAAAATGTCAATGTTGATGATAAAACTTTTGCATGGAATGAAATGCAAACTTGACAGAACGTTGATGTCTTGAAGTATCTCGAGTTAAGGTTTATATAATTCATGCTTAAAAAGTGTGACAACTTTTTTTGTACCACGCTACGTCATTGTTTAATCTAGCAATGGGAATGGGAATGATCATGTAAATCCAGCAACAACGTACCTTACACTTGACTGGTTATTTGCTATCTCCCAAAGTTATATTAATGTTACGATACGAATCAATCACTAAGTATTATAAGAAAATGCAATAAATCATGCAATCCTCGGTGTTTTGCAGTCGAACTTTACTTAAGCAACTGTGAATCGGCTATCTTTTATGCGATGTTTTATTAAGTGTTAAATTTAATTTTAAGCAGAGATAACTGATAAGTAAAATCGGATGAGTTACAGTGCTTTGATTTTAAAATCTCTGCATTGTTTTAAATTCTAACCCTGTCCTTCCATTGACCATTAATCATATGTTTTAGCCTCTTATCTCTGTTTGCAAAAAACCTGATTTTTTCACGATATCATGGTAATAATTACCTGTCTCTCTTGTCTACGTCCAAGTTAAAACGTTACTCAGGATGCTTTGCTAATAGAAGTTCAATGTTACATAAAGTATTCGCACAGATTGCAAATCGGCATTCGTCATCGCTCCTCAGATCTGCATGCATATTTGGAGACATTTGGGCATTAAAACGGGCTTGTTCCTTGATTATATTGGCGTAGTATCCTTAAGCACATACATTACTCACATCGTTTAAAAGAATTTCAACTTTTGGCATGTTCGTAAATATTTACATAGTAGGAAGGAACAAAATCACTCGGGAAGTACTGAAAGCCGAAACAGACATTAAACGAGTGACGATAATTGCTACACGCAATAAATGATAGTGAAGCCATAATCGTCGACGTAGACGCAATGACCGAAGTACTAGATCTCCATTCCTGTATGTTTTGTTTTATGTTGGAGCTTTTAAGCATGCATAAGTCTTACACAGTTTCTTACCCCAAATTACAATATTTAATTATTACTTTGACAAAAAACAGGAAAGTGTATACGCAAATTAGCAGAAATGCTAGTGATTTCAAATGCGTACTTCAAGTTTAAATGAGATTGTCATTCTTGTCAACGAAAGAATGATTTATGGGCATAAGTTACCGTTATAATAATCACTTTACTACATGACGAAAATGGCAATGGCTACGATTTTTACGCTTGAGGTATTATTCTGGACAACAAGTACCTATGCATGAAAAGCAATTAGCAGAGTCGACAAATTAACTGCGTCTAGAACAACATTATTTCAAAGCAGTCTTACTTGAGTGGAGGTGGATATTTCTAAGCTAGAAAGTATACCGAATTTAGATTCATTACGATGCCACACCCACACACCCCTTCCCAATATCTTAAGATGACAATACAGTTAATATTCTGTATAATACGATGTAATTAAATTAAAGTTTAGCATTAGGATACTACTAGAAGCAGTTATCAAGTAATTACTCGAAGGTTAATTTATGGGGACATTGTAGCTGGGCAGCTTTACTGGTTGCATACACGATTTGACAATTAAATATGCTCACGGAAGTCTATGCCAAGCAAGACGATTGTAGTCGACGGGGTCTTCTATGTTGTGCTTTCACCGTAGTATTGATAATAGTAACGATCACATCATACGATTGTATGTACATTGTAATCTTTCATATATGGCCAAAAATACTTGCCTAAATTTATGAACTTTACTATAAAAAAAAAAGGTTCGTCGTTTTTAATTTAACTTTTTTTTATTTCGTTGACAAAATTAGTCAGAATTCAAATCAATCCCGTTTAAAAATGAAATTAGGCAGCTTAAAATTTCCCAGTCCCGATTCTTTCGGCAATCGCTAGAGCCTGTAGAACATCCGCGTTCAGATATACTCCTCCACCCATCGGTTTTTCAATGGGGCGTGGAGGAGTATGGGGGTGGGGGTGTGGTGCAGGTTTCTCGGGAGCAGGTTTCTCTGGTGCAGGTTTCTCTGGAGCAGGTTTCTCGGGAGCAGGTTTCTCGGGAGCAGGTTTCTCTGAAGCAGGTTTCTCTGGAGCAGGTTTCTCTGGTGCAGGTTTCTCGGGAGCAGGTTTCTCTGGAGCAGGTTTCTCGGGAGCAGGTTTCTCTGGAGCAGGTTTCTCTGAAGCAGGTTTCTCGGGAGCAGGTTTCTCTGGTGCAGGTTTCTCTGGTGCAGGTTTCTCGGGAGCAGGTTTCTCTGGAGCAGGTTTCTCGGGAGCAGGTTTCTCTGGTGCAGGTTTCTCGGGAGTAGGTTTCTCGGGTGCAGGTTTCTCTGGAGCAGGTTTCTCGGGTGCAGGTTTCTCTGGAGCAGGTTTCTCTGGAGCAGGTTTCTCTGGTGCAGGTTTCTCGGGAGTAGGTTTCTCGGGTGCAGGTTTCTCAAAGTCTGGTTTCTCGGGTGCAGGTTTCTCAGAGTCAGGTTTCTCAGGAGCAGGTTTATCGATGGGTGCGCCTGAATCAGATTTCTCTGGTGCAGGTTTATCAGTGGCTGTGCTTGGAGTGGTTTTCTCAGTAGTCGCAGCTGCACCAGGTTTCTCAATTGGCGAAGTTAAAGAAGTAGTGCTTTCAGTGGATGTGGCTCCCGCAGTCTTATTTGTATTCGTATTTGCAGTTTCCTGGTTTAGATCAGTAGAAGCAGTTGTATTCTTGGTGGCTGATTCATCAACCGTCGCATTTGACTTCGGTGCTGATGCGTCAAGATTATCTGAAGCTGGTTCAGCAACGTTTAAAGACGATGGAGTTCCAGGTTCCGAACTGCTTTTTGCTGCATCAGCCCCACCCACACTGCCACCCGGCCACCCTGTCACCCGGTCACTCTTGGTTGCAGTGGCTGCGATATCACTCTCAGGTATAGGGCCACCTTGAGTTCCACTCAGAATGAACAGAACCATAACGGTAGACATCAGCATAATCAAACTCTACAAAGATTATTATTTAAAAGTGAGAAAAAACTCAAACAATTTCTAAAAAATCCAAACCCCTTAAAAGATCATTTAATTTAAGTTTTTACTTACCTTCTCCATTTCTACAATTTTCTAGACTCAAGCTTTACAAAGTTAAACCAATAGTTTGTTACTCGATCGAGTCTCAAACATTTATGCATTCTAATGAGGAAGACCAATTGCTATTATAATTATTTACAAATCAAATAGCTAGTTAGATACCCTCTAATATCAAAATAACTTGAAGTCAATAAGTTCCCCATCAAATGTAACCTTATGCGCAACTATTCCATGTAATCTTTATTATATGTTTGTGTGTAAATCCCGTCTAATTTAATTACTACCCGTAATGAGTATTTTCTTATGATCTGACGATTACAGCTTGAAGATGATTTCTATGTCATGTCAAGCAATGGATAGTTAATGACCTAAACTGAGAAATGATGCTTGTATGATGTGACCAAGTTATTTTTGGGTTAGGTAGGTTGTAGCAACAAAGAAATGCCTGTGATAGTTTGATGTTTGGCGATGAAATCTTATGCCACTGAAAGGTTTCGCTTCTATCAGAGCTATATATTTCATGTCATAAACACAAGATAAAACAGTTAAACATTTGGTTAAAAAAATAATGCTCCAGCTTCTAGCTATAAAAAGCATAGGAGTCGTCCAGTAGTGGTCAAACTTTAAATAAAATTGTTGAAACTAAACAGCAAAGTCCTCCAACGGTTTTCCAGCCATGTCATTCTGCATCCAAGTCAAAGCCATACAAACGCTGATAAGCGTTCCGAAAACGATATTGGGTACTTGTGGCCAAACTGTAAAATAATGAAATGAAATGGAATATTTTGCATTCGATCGCTGCAACCAAATATCGAAAGAGGATTTACTTTGTCTATGAATTATAGATCATTTCCTTACATTGTGCAACATATGCCATTTGAGGGGACAAAGTTCCTCCCATATTTCCCATCAAACTACAAATTCCAAGCGATGTCGACCTAACAACTGTAGGAAAGCTTTCTGTCGTGAAGCATATCAAAACCCCCCAAGCCCCTGCAGCACCAAAACGAGCCATAAATGATAATAGGGTTATCCATTGGCCATTTTCTTCCAGAATAGAAGTAGTTGAGTCAAGAAGTACAAGAGCTCCAAGAAACAACGGTGTTAGACACAATAATAGCGATATTGCCCTTCTTCTTCCAAAGCTGTAATCCGTCCAGGAATGTTTTTTTTACACGCATAAATCAAAACAACATATAAAATGATGTTTAAGGAGGTTAATTGACAAACCTATTGCTAAAAATGGCACCCAACGGCAAAGCAATCATGTCGACTATTCCTAGATATACCATATTAATAATGGGATCACCACTGAGATTTTTCGTGTTAAAGCTAATCCCATAATACGTGAATCCAATGCTGAACCAGATAACTATAAAAATGCTGAGTTGTATCATTAGTCTAGAACTTCCCCAAAGAATGGACAAAGAGCCTTCATCTCCCTTATCCATTTGGACCCGTTTCTGTAACTCGGCTACTTTACAATAAGCAATTTCCGGTTTCCTATTCCACTTAGCAATTTTATCCAAAGCTAGCTTCCCCTCTTCAACTTTTCCGTGACAGAGGAGCCACCGAGGAGTTTCTGGTATAAATCTGTATGACGTTAATCAGTAAATAACACTACTACAGATTCTATTTAATCTCGCCTTTAATCACATTGAGCTATGTGGGTTTTTATAATGACCATCCTTGTTCTTACGGATAAGTCAACAAGAGAAGTAGAGCTGGAGCTGCAGAAATGATTGAAAGGAGTCTCCAAGATTGGACAAAATAAGCTCCCAATGCCAGAATCATTTCTCCCAGGAACCAGAAACTTATGCTGCCCGTGATAACTCTCCAGGATGGGGTCAAAAATTCAATCAAAAAAATTCCAAAAACGCAGTAGTAACCTGTAATTAATTCTTAGTGGTAAATAGTTGTTTAAAGTTCAACTTTCAGCAAGATTTCCGTAGAATGAATATTTTACCTCCTACGGCAAATCCGGCAAAAAACCTTGTTAAAGCGTAAGTATAAGGATCACTTGTAAATGCAGCCGCAGAGCCAAACACGCCCATCATGGTCACCAACGTGTAAAAGACGCCCTTCCGACCCAATCTATTCGTTTAGTTCAAATAAATAAAAATATTTCACCACTCGCTTTTAATTACATATCCGTATAGCCAAGGAATCCAATGAGTTTCTTATCATTTAGAAATTTATTATAAACCTACCGATCGGCCAATATCGAATTTATTAAAGCTCCAACCATCATTCCAGCCATAAAGATGCTTGTGAACATTTCCGTCACCCAAGCACGCCCTCCTCTTAAGTCCCACTAGAGGTAAAGCATGAATATCATTAAATCATTTAACGTTTGTGAGCAAACAATTCAATTTTACATCAATTATCCTGCTTATTTCTGACACAGAATAGCTTATTAGTAACTAATGGTCAGCGTTTCTTTCTCTTCATCTGGGCCGCATAATGCGAAGTTATTTAGACAACATCATGTTTTAATATCCCTTACTTAAGTTATTCATTCGACAGAGTAAGAAATAATAAGTTTTAGCTATAAAATGTTAGCACAATAATTCAAAGAAATAACAATCCAAGCTACATCAATGAAATAATATTCATTATTTCATAATAATGCATCTCTCTCAATTACTAAATGAGCATCCTTGAGTTAGAGTTTCACCTCATCTACAAGGGATCTCCTCCCCCAAGATCCCATCCCTACATCCTCCGCAATCCCGATGTGACTGTCAACTCCAATAAATACCGGTAGCATGGTAATCATTGCAGCCGGTACTTCCGGTGAAAGGATGATAATGCATGCCCACCATTGAAATCGGGAAAATCCCCCTGCAATTTCCAATTATAACAATTATTTCCAATTATTTCGTTATAATCATAATAATTATAACGAAACTTTCAATCACCAAAATTTATTTCCAATCTAAATTGAAGTTCACTTTAGGCCTGAAGTCTGAACACGCTAGTAAATTAAGAGAAGTTGTACCAAGTTGATTAATTTAAGCTATCAAGAGACAATTCGTCCTTGGATACGCTACCGTCCTCTTCAATTGTTCTAACTTCTAAGCAGTTCATACGAAGACATTATCTCCATGTTCAACATTATTATTTAGTACTTTCGTCTCAATCTCAGTGCGACTAATGCAACCTTCTAAAAATAAGCTGTCTCAAGTTCTTACCAAACTGCAAGGAAATCACTGAAACGACCCTTTTCCTTAAATAGTTTACTACCTATACAAATGAGATTTCTGTAGAAATAAGAGTTTTAAGGTAACCGTAAATCCCTAACTAATTCTACTTTAGGTCAGTTCATTTTATGGATTTATTTCCATCCTTTCAACTGCTAAAGCAATCCAAGCATGCGATTCCGAAGACTTACCAAGCTGGGACAATAAACTCTCCAAGGTAGTCTCTCCTTTAGGGCTGCTACTTGACATTTTTACTTCAATTCTGTAGCTTTCAATGCCAAAGTTCAACTAACCTAACCCCAAGCAGAGGCAGTGTTCATAGACAATGTTCTTGATAAGTTCATGCAAAACATTCATCATTCTAATCATAAATTATTCACTATGCATTCTATTTTAGATTTTTAAGTCAATTCCTGACATTCACCTTGAACAATGCGACATAAAGTTATGGAACATTTCTACGTAACAGACCAAGTATGAATTGATCGTTTATTTCTACATTCCATATGAATGAAGGATGTTATCTTTGATAGTTTGGTTACTCACAATTTATCCTCAATTCTGCTCAAAACTGACAAGACGAGTGAGCTAGGGTTATTAATACCTCTAAAAGTCTTAAAGGTGTTCTTGTCAAAATTTAAACACGAGTGACGAGGATCTATTGATCCATGATCCAACCTTATAAAATTACTCAGTTCTCCATTTTGGGTGGTATTATTTATTATAAGGATTATTATATTACTTTTTAAGGCAATGGAATAAGAATTAAAAAGAAACATGTTTTAGCATTAAAATATTCTGCTGATTAAACTGCGTAAAAGATGTCAAAGATTTTCCATAACTTTGTACAGCAGGTTTACCAGTGTTTCGTAAAGCTAACGAAGTAGTTATCAAACGCTTATCATTAACATTATAACATTGAATTGAATCTATATGCGTCAAACTTCAAACAACAAGCTTCACAGAAATCAAAATCATACAGCTAAATCCGCCAGAGGTTTCCCAGCCATATCCTTCTGCATCCAAATCATAGCAATACTGACACCAGTAAGGGTAGCAAAAACGGTATTCGGTACTTCCGGCCAAACTATAAAAAGAACCCAGTAAAGATCAATACTTTGCTTATGCTTATTAACCAATAAACTCCAATAAAAAAGGCCCTTACATTGAGCTACAAATGCCATTTGGGGTGCGAACGTTCCCCCCATATTTCCCACAAAACAGCAAATCCCAACCGAAGTTGACCGAATAACTGTAGGGAAGCTTTCTGCCGTGAAGCAAACTAAAACCCCCCAAGCCGCTGCGGCACCAAATCGGGCCAAAAAAGAGAATAGGGTTATCCATTGGCCATTTTCTTCAAAAATTGAAGTAGTTGAGCCAAGAAGTACAAGAGATCCAAGAAACAACGGGGTTAAAAACAATAATAGCGATATTGCTCTTCTTCTACCAAAGCTGAAATCCGATCAGAACTATTTTAATTTCAGATAAGAATGGTACAAAAATGTTTTTTAGTTAAAGATGCATGAACCAACCAATTACTAAAGATAACTCCCACAGGGCCAGCAGCTACATCCACTATTCCCAGATATACCATATTAATTATGGGATCACCACTGAGATTTTTCGTGTTAAAGGTAATCCCGTAATACGTGAATCCAATACTGAACCAGATAACCAGGAAAATGCTGAGCTGTATCATTAATCTAGAACTTCCCCAAAGAATAGAAAAAGAGCCATCATCTCCCTTATCCATTTGGAACCGTTTCTGTAACTCGGCTACTTTACAATGAGCGATTTCCGGTTTCCTATTCCACTTAGCAATTTTATCCAAAGCAAGCTTCCCCTCTTCAAATTTGCCGTGACAAAAGAGCCACCGAGGAGTTTCTGGTATAAATCTGCATGAAGTTAAATTACAATTTTTAATTTAACTTCATGCGTTCTTCTGGTTGAATCAATCCTTCGTAAATGGCAATCATTGAATCATTGTCTTTACGGATAATTTAACAAGAAAAGTAGAGCTGGAGCCGCGGAAATGAAAGAAAGGAGTCTCCAAGATTGGACAAAGTATGCTCCCACGGCCAGAGTCATTTCTCCAAGGAACCAGAAACTAATGCTACCACAGATTATCCTACACGTAGTATTAGGATTATATATTATATATTAATTATTATACTACATTATTTAGTCTTAGATTAGTACTACCTCCACTTAGGTGTAAGGTATTCCATTAAAAAGATTCCGTAAATGCAGTAATAGCCTGTAATTAATTCTCAGTGTTATACAGCTTAACGTCCAACTTTTGGGAAGACCTCCATAAAATGACTATTTTACCTCCTACAGCAAATCCTGCAAAAAATCTTGTTAAGGCGTAAGTATAAGGATCTCTAGTAAATGCTGCAGCCGAGCCACATACGCCCAAGATAAAAATCAGAGTGAAAAATACGTCCTTCCGTCCAACTCTAAAACATTTATAGATAAGGGAAAAGGCCAGTCCACTAGATAGCCCAATTTCAGCTTATCCAGAATTTATAAAATGGTTACCGATCTGCTAAAATAGAATTTATAATAGCTCCGATCATCATCCCAGCCATAAAAACGCTTGTGAACATTTCCGTCACCCAGGCACGCCCTCCTCTTAAGTCCCACTAGAAATAAAATGTACGTAAAGCGTTGTCGAATTTGTTTTTTGAACGAAACAGTAAGTTTAACAGCAAACAGTGTGCTTCTCTACTCTTCTCTGAGACTGAAGTTTTTGCTAAACATTATTAAAGCTTTGACCATCAGTCACCTCATCTACAAGAGATCTCCTGCCCCAAGCACCATCCCCTACTACATCCTCCACAATCCCATTATTCTGACTGTCAACTCCAATAAATATGGGTAGCATGGCAGTCATTGCAGCCATAACTTCCGGTGAAAAGATGACGAAGCATGCCCACCATTGAAATCTGGAAAATCCACCTGTCAATTATAAGCATACTTAGCAACAAAAACCAACCATGTTATTTTACTCCATCGTCCTTTAATTTGACTGTTATAAAACTACCCCAAAACCCTAGTAAATTTAGGCGTATCAAGTTTATTAATTCAGTTTTATCAATAGGCAACTCATCTTCGCAGGTAACCTTCTTAATTTTGACAGTTAATGTAGCTATTATTTCTATTTTAATCCTTGTTATTTATAATTTTAGTTTCAATGTCCCCTTTTAAAAATAAACAATCTTATCGTCACTTACTGAACGCATTCCTAGCTATTCTATGAAAGTTCAAGGGGAAACTGCCCTTCGATAACGATGTGTCCTTTACCTTCCTTGAAATATCAGACAATTTCTGGTGTTTCAAGGATGCCGTAAATCCGTATCTACTTTAGACTTAAATTCAACTTACGGATTTCCTATCACTTCTATATTTCCATTCCATCACCATCCAAAGGCCTACATTTCGGATAACTTACCAAGCTGGACCAACAAAGCCTCCAGAGGTTCTTCTTTAGGGATGCTACTTGACATTTTTTGGTAAACTCTGTAACTTTCGATGCCGAAGTTCAACTAGCTAACCCTGAGCAGAACAAGGCGTTCGTAGACCTTTCCCATTACGTACATACACCTAATAAATCTCATTATTTATGCACGCTGCAATTTAATAACGAAGCATTGTATTCTAATCGATATCCCAATTTCTGACACTTGCTTTGAACAAAGTTCTACTTAATAAACCAAGTGATGAATTTCTCATCCATCTTTACATTTATGATCATGAATGCAAGCTTTGGAAGTTAAGTAAGCATAACTTTATCCCACTGAGATTGGGGGTTCACTTCAGTCTTCAGTTCACTCCGTTTAAAGGTTTATAGGTGTTCCCTGTCAAAAGCTAAACATATCGTATAGAAGGACACACGGTGGTCTATTTAGTTAACTGCCGGGATCAAATCATAAACTAGAGAAAGAGAATGTTTAAAGGCCATGGTTAAACATTATTTGCACTTGCATGTACTATAGTTTGGTTAGTACTTATCCTTAACAGATTAAAGGTCAACGAGTTACTACCAATGTGAGTGCACGAATCCCTTCGTTATAGTGGCCAATTCATTTAGTGAAAGTAGTAAATGGTCATAAATAATTCTAAAGAACCTGTTTAGCATAAAAGGGACGATTTGAAGAGTTTTCTACTCTAAATCTGTGAGTTTTTTTTAGATGAAAATAGAATCCTTGTACAAATGTTACCTTAGTCGCGTAAAAACTATATGCTTGGGTCAGAGTCAGAGCAGAGAAGAGATGTCGATAGCTTAAAAAACAATACGATTATAAGTTACAGAATATTTATGTAGTTACTTTGTAATGTTTAAGGTTTTATTCTGCACATAAAATTAATAAGAAAGTACAACTTTCAATTCATATTCTTGACATATAAAGTGAACCAGTCACATAAAACCTCTGATTGAGGTATATTAGGGTTTAAAAACGTTAATTGAATCTTGAATCACAGCAGACAAACAAATCACTAGAGTAGCTTTACTGGTTCATCATCATACCTTCCATTCCCATCATCATGCCATTGTCTACGGTTCTGGTAGATTTCTTGCTGTCCATCATACTCATTGGGTCCTTTTGTACTAGCGTTGCTCTCTTATATCTCAGACTGGAAATTCGAATCGGTGTAATATCATCAGCAACATAAGTAGACTCGATGGCTGGGGCTTCGTATCCGGTAATTCGAACCACGGTAGGAGCGACAACAACATCATCATCAGCAACCAAGAGACTTGACCCATATCCAAGCGATCGACCGTATCCAGCAGACCTGACTCCAATGTCATCAGATAAGCCACCGCTATAAGAATCGTCAGAGATATCAGCCACAGCACCTCCGTATCCAAGAGATCGGCCGTACCCTGCAGACCTCAATCCGATATCAGCAGATAAGCCACCACCATAAGAATCGTCAGAGATATCAGCCACAGCACCTCCGTATCCAAGCAATCGGCCGTACCCTGCAGACCTCAATCCGATATCAGCAGATAAGCCACCACCATAAGAATCGTCAGAGATATCAGCC
>JAQFZX010002526.1:0-18452 GCA_034682405.1 Hydroisotoma schaefferi | reverse complement strand
TAGAATGAAATAAAAGGAAGCGTTTATACAATATATCTGGGTACAGAAAGCATACAGAGTAGAACCCCTTTCTAGCTGTTTTTAAGATAATATATACTTTCTTTCATCTCTATTTGACGCACTCATTTTTCTCGATTGAGCTTAAATCCATCAGAGCTAAAAAAAAAAAGGATAGTAAGAACGCTGAAATAACTTGTAGGAGTTGAGAATGGGGATCAGAATGAGAGACAAAGAGGTATCTTTTGAGGAAAAACGAAAGAGAGAGAAAAGGATAGTTTCTCATTAAGTAGAAAAAAGAATCTTGCTTTAAAAAAACGCTAAATACTTCGTTAATACATCTAGATAGGTAAAGCAAAATGGAACTTGAGATTGGCCGAGCGTTACTTGGTATATGTAAGTTAGTTCGATCTCGATGCAAGTTGTTACCTGCGAGGAATAAAGTCAAAAGGTCCACTAAAGCAATCAAGTCCTAAAATTGCAATAAAAGTTATCTTTTTGTCAAAGAACATTAATTGCTGACACCCAGAGTAAAAATGCATAGAAGGTAAAAGGAAATAATTAATAAATACAATTATTTCTCTCCTCCAATTCCCATTCCTTGGCTCTTTCCAAAGGGGAAATTTACGCGTGTATGCCAATCGTCTGGAACCCAAAATCAGGTTCGTTTCCTTCCTGCTACATTCTACACATTTCGTGCCGTGCCATCCGTTTCAGGAAGCAGGACGCACACTGGACCTCTGTTCTGTAGAAGGTAGAGGTTGGAAAGACTCTTCCTCCAACAGATTACCTACTTGTCTTTTGTAAACTCTTTCTACAATTTTGGTCGTCCCCCAAGTAAAGTAAGTAGTCTTCAGCATCGTATCGTTCTGATTGCTTTCTATTTGAGTGAACACTAAATTCTAAACACAAAGTCCTCATGGGTTGGCTCTCTTATTTCCTCACTCAATAAAGAGACTTTCGCCTTTCTTCTTCCACTTTCTTTCCTTGGTTCGTTCGTGGAGAAAATGGCCTCTTTTCTTCCACTACAAAATTAAATGGATTGAGGAAGCAGATGCTATTTTTTTAGTTTCTCCTCATCTAGAATACTACTTTTGGAGTGTACGTGATCATGAATGGATACTTGAGCACAGACAGGGCAGGATAGAGAATAGGATATGATGCTTAACTTTCACTGTCGAGGGATAGGTTATAAGATGACAAGAAAAGGTATGGAAAATGAATGAATTGGAGTTATTAAAAAAAACAAAGCTCTCAAAATCAGTTCTTGTAAAAGAGCGTCAGATTGGGTGGGTACGATCGATTCTAAAGAATACGAACTACGAACATCTCAAACCTTAAAAAGGGTACAGCGTCACAAATTACACGTACAAATTATAAAAGTCTGCGGCTGGTGTCGGTAGACTGATATGTGAATATTTGTTTACATTCGAAACTCTTTAAAAGTAAGACAAGCTAGATAATAAGAGAAAATGGTATTTGAATTAAAACAAACGGCAATTTATGGTACGCCAACTCTATTTATTCATATATTCAGAAGAAATAAAAATAAGGTAGCACGCTTCACATTTTTACACAGAGACAATCTAAACCACAAACGTTGTTACATTTCAAAATTAGGCATTATAAAGACATCCTTAATTAGACTCTAAAGAACGGTCCATCCCAATTTAGTCCGTTGATTGGCAAATATAAGTGATAGAATGAAGCCTTCAAGTACCCCGTTGATAGTTAAAAGGTTCACGAATCGCTTAGTGGAGATATTGCTGAACTACCTAGCTCCGTATTCATATCATTCAGTCCTAGGTCTTCATTCTGCTGGAAATCGCGTTCATAGTCAACCAGCTCCATGTTGGGATCATCTTCAGGGGCATAAATGTTCTGCAAATAGAGGAGGATTTCATTACTTCGCTCGTTCCCTTTCTCAGCCTTTTACTGCCTTCTCAGGAGACTTCAAACTTTTCAACCGGGGCTCGTAAAAACCAAGGTGTAAAAATAAAATAACGAATGCAAGCAATCGAGCCATCTCACTTTACTTTCATCTCCTTTAAAGTCAATTCACCCTTGACTGCATGCCTTTACCAAGTTAGCTATATTTTTTATACAATAGACACAATTTAAATGGGAACTGGGGGACTTTACAATATTGGAAAAGAAAAAGACAAAGGTCTTTGTTTTTATGATTATAACCCTTTAAAGGAACTTTTAAAGTGGAAATGGTAGATTGAATGAGTTTGCAATTATTCTGGATGAATAAGCCCATACTACTTTACTTGCAATACTCTGCATATTATGCTTCGAAGGGATAAGAATTCCACGTGGGACCGAAAGGCTTTTTACCCAAACTAACAATTTCACTCCTAAATGCATCCTGCCAACTTAAACTTCTTAAAAGCTTACTAAGTTAGTAGTTAGGCATAGTTTCCAAAATTATACTCCTGGGATTTGTAGGGAATTTTTACCAGAAATACTTCAAAAAACTCTAGTAGAGAATAATACAAATGAAGTTGGCTGACCTGGAGATAACTGTTTCCAGCCGGGTCGTCAAGAATAACAGTGAAAGGCACTTGGACTGAAATCAAACCATCCAATTTCTGACAGAATTCTTCCATTTTCCTCTTCATCCCTGGCTCAGCACTGTCACCGCTGATTAACGGATTATCTTCACCAACTTGTGTTTTCACGTTCTCCAACAAACCTATCATCAACCAGAATATACAAAACAGACAGGGACATTAATTAATCTACCCACATCCACCATTATTCTCCTCTAGCTCTACTTTATCTGCCAGTCAGTCTTTCCGTATCTACTTCCACCATTCATTCATTCATTCAAGAAAGCCATTACCTAAATCTGTGCTTACTCATGTTTACTGGGAAATCGTGAATGAATACGGGTATATTGAAATTAGTTACATAGACTGGAGTAATGCAGCTATATCCCTTTTTAACCTGATAATCGAAAATATTGTACAAATGTTCACTGTTAAGGACTCTACGCAAACCTGTAGGGTTGGTGACTACCAAATCTGGTACCTTCCCCTCTCTAAGTCCCCTACATTTGCTTAAATTTATTAAACCACATTCCCTTTAAGATCTTCTTCTACACGCCCACCATTTCCTCATCTCAGTGCGAAGTAACTCATTACAAGGAATAAGCATTGATATAGATATCATGTTGAAGTGCTTTAACATGAAAGTTCCCTTCCCTTCTCCTTCTGGTATAGCAGTTCATTTCACGACTTTCCTTCGACAACTCATTCGATCATAACCGTACCACCAAACCAACCCTACCCGATTCCAACTCGATGTTAACTCAACCTAACATTCGGATCATCAATACTCATCAGAAACCACTACCAGCATCAACATAATCATCAACACAATGAAGATTATTTCCACTTCAATCCCTCCATTCTTCCTAACACTTTATTTCTTTACGTTCTATATCATAAACTTTCCTTTCCTTTTTACTTGGCCTGAACTCAGTCGTGCCTCTCTCTTACCGAAAGGGTAATATATAATCAATAAAACTAAGAAATAAGGACTCGCAGTAGAGAAGTAGTAATTCACTAGTTAAGTACCTTTTCATTGGAGAAAGTAATAGTTTCACAATGATTAAGCCTGCCTGCTGCCTCCCCATCTACTACTACTACTACAACTACTACAAAGTTGCTACCAACCTATGCTACTATTCATATCAACTACTACTACTTACTACTACTACTACTACTACTACTACTACTACTATTACTACTACATATAACACTTACTATAAGTAAGAACATAAAAGCTACATAAGACAGAGAGAGAAAGAGATGGAAAGTACCTTCCAAAGTTGTAAACTTTCCTCCAAGCAGTCCTCCTCCGATGTGTAGTTCCAACTCGGGAATTTCAATAGAGCACGTCTCAGACTGCTTACAAGATAAATAATTATCTTAGAACAAACACATATATCTTGTTTCCTTGCATCACCACCATTTTAAGTGCACCCCCGAGCAGCTCTTAGGTATTTTAACTTTCAATAGGGTACGAGAGTTACTGCCTTACGGCAAGAGGGATATATTTCAAACGGAGAATAGGAAGACAAAGGGGAACTCAAAGTAAGATAGGATTAGGATTGCTTCAGATATTACCCAGATAGTAGCAGAAGTAGGAGAGGAGGAATAAATGGGACTGTAATATGTTTGACTTTTAAATTAAAAGTTGGAATTGATAAAGTAAAAGTAAGTATTACGAGTGAAAGAGAGGCTTTTAAAAAGTAAGACTGAAATAAACTAAGCGAAGAGTTGATTCCTTGGGGAGAAAGGACTTGGAGAAAGGAAGGAAGAGAGATAGAAAAGAATGCATAATTGAAACAAGTTTCCACTGGTTTGGGACAGTTACGTCGAGAGGATTACACCCGTTGTAAAAGGGCCTTGACTTATTCTACGAAAACATATTCAATTTAGGAAGCTTTAGGAAGTCTTAATTGAAAAACCTGTACAAAAGAACCAAATCGAGATAGATATCCGTACGCATTTACTTAAGTAAAGCGAAGTTAGGAAATAAATCTATGAGGCACCATACTTGGTAGAATATCAAGTTTCCGTAGCTCTATTGATCAAAAGGGTCGTCTGGAAATGACATAAACTGCCTAAGCAAGACATAAAACGTTCATATTACTGCTATTTTAATCAAAGCTTTCTAAACATTTTCCAAAGTAGGTAAGGTAGGCAACAATTGTATTCTATAGTAACAGAAGCAATCAGAAAGGATCAAATTACAATAGCTAGGTAGTCAGACGTTCAGTTTCTTAGGTGAAATAAATGGAAAACGAGCATCGCCCAACAAGAAAGGGTGCACAAGCAGCGTGGGGTAAAGTGGCTGGAACAAAGTTTATGGGTGGAACTTGCCTTAAGAACATCTCGGCATAAATCATCCACAGTAGTAACTTTTAGACTAATTCTTCGTCCCTTTGACTCAATCCCGGACCCACTCTTTACTTCATTCGTTCTGCTTCCACAGTGGTCACAGTCCGTTGCCATTATTACAACTTCTTTAAAATGAGGAATTTTTGTCAACTTCATTTTTGTGGAGCAGTCCTTTCCACAAGAGTTACATTTTGTGGAGAATTGTAAAACTTCATCGGCTAGATCTTCTTCTATCGTCCTTTCAACTTTAGGACTTTTGGGAATAGTGCCGTTCGTAGCTTGTTCTGTGCCGTTCCCTTCCGCGGATAAGACTTCTTCTGGCAGTTCGGGAAAGTAACCTATAATATGGTCTTCTTTTGAGGTTCTGGAGAAATGGGATTTCACAAGTTTTACATCCTTCTGTCCCGGTAGAACTGAGGAAGGAGGGGTGATAAAACTGTTGCCACTGATGTCTCGAATTTTCTGAAGAAATAGCACAGAAATTACAACTTTTTGAAACTTCCGAATTATGACTTAAATTACTTCATTACTGTCTACTAAACTAAATAAAAAACAATGCTCACAGGCCACAGCATGTACTTACCAAAGTAAAAGGAGTTTTTAAACTTAAACACTCCTCAATTCGGTCCATAAACTTCTGGATTTTATCAAAATATCCTGGATGTTCAGTCTTTCTTCTTCCTTGATCTTGCTCAAGGCCTATTTTAACTCTTTGAAGGATCCCTTCAACAGTTGTGACCTCTCCCTTCTGTGATTTCGCAGGGATTTCTAGGTCAAGCTGGGGAATGGTTACAGATGAATAATCCGATTTTACAACTTGGCGATTAAGGTCCAACGGATCCTCCACGTCCAGCACTAGCTCAATCCCTTGTCTAAGAATCTCTCCTGCAGACTGGATCTCATTATTCTGGTAGTGACAATGCGGACACGAGAAAGATGACAGGATGACCGACTTGTAGAACGGGATTTTCGTCAGGAGGAACTTCGTCAGACCCTGAAATAAAATAGCAATTAAATAACAATTTAAATAGTGAAACCTTGACAGAGCCTTGATGACATTCAACTACTTTAACCAGCCGGCCAGCGTAGAAAGCTCAATTTTCCCTTCAAAATTGTTAGAAAAACCCCCACAAAACTAAATACCACTGTATGTCCTCGAATAGAAGCCCCATTTAATTGTGTTAAATTTTACCCTACAAAACATTAAAAATTATTAGTAGCACGGGCCCCTATTCCAGTATATACGGTAATACGGTCCACACCACATAAATACGCCTTAATTACTATTAAAAACCCCTAAAAACCTACATTTTTTTCACAATTAACGCAATAACTTTCCACTTCGGCTGTTCCATCGAGGGCATCGTCGGCGTCCAGTGGTTTGAAGAACTCTTCTTGTATTTCCGTAGCCATTAATTAAATTCAAAATATTATTATCCAAAATAATCCCTTAAATTGTTCAAAATTCTTTACAACTTTAGAATCTCAAAAAATTAAACAGAAAAATATTCGATCGATTTCCAACTTATTTTTGACAAAAACCTTCCACAACATTCTCTGAGTTTAACACACGCGCTCTAAAATTCAATGACTTTTCTACACCGTTTCCAGTAAAACACTTTCACTTTCGGAACTCCATAACATTGACCCTAAAATTAAAGGTCAAGGGTCAGATTAAAGGTCAACATGAGCGTTAGTCTGAACTGTATGATAATTTTGGGTTGGTTTACTCCTTAAAATGTGTATGGTAAAGCTAACCTTGGCAGTTCTGGGTGGTTTTAGCAAGTGAAAGTTGTGAAAAGTGAGCTTTCCTCATGGTATCTACACTTTCTCTTTGTTTTTGAGCATTTTTTAACACGCATTGCTTGTCGTTTCTACTTTTAAAGTAACGCTTTGTAGTATTTTAAATATAATTTGCATTTTTTGGTTTATTCAGCGATTAATGACTGTCGGAGAATTAACGGAGTGCTTTCTAATATCACATTACTTTTTTTAGATTTAGAGGTTTATAAAGAAAAATAAATGCTTGCATTTGCATGGCTTAATTTCTACTGCCCTACTCATTAAGTAGTCATTTCACTCAGTAAACTCTGCGTTAAGCCTTAATTAATATGGATTTAAGGAACATGTTGTTAGCACCTTGAAATTTTTTTAACATATAGATAAAATTGCGTTTAATGATAATAATTCTTCAGATTCACTGTAGTTGCTCAGATCTAAATATGTTCATGTCCAGTATGAACTTTTAAAAGCGTTTTAAAACTAACTAGCAGATTTGACTTTCTCCAGAATTTCTCTTGCGCCTTCCGCGAGAAGCTGTTGCCCTAAAGCTATCCCTGCTCGAACAGCTATGTCTACGCTTCTGGCTCCAAAGCGTTGAAATTTTCTAGGGTGCAGCGACGTATAATTGAAAGTTTCTTCTGTACATGGGCTAGAATCATCGTTCCTGAGATTCGCAGTAATATCCTTGCAAACTGAATTTGACCCGTCCAAACTCCAAACAGAGCCTATAGTATAAGGAAGATATGATTTTGTCTGAGAATTGTCCTTCATTTTAAATATGGCGATTCTGACTAACCTTTGAGATTTATAAGTACTTTGTCCCCTTGAATGTTGATAGAGGAAGTGACAGCCACTGGGACTGAGCAGCCCCCTTCTAACGTTCTTAAAAACCCGCGTTCTGCTAAACATCTAAAGTAAGTATCGGAATGATTCAACGGTTGAAGTAGTTTCAGAATTTCTTCATTGTCCTCCGCACATTCTACTCCTAATGCGCCTTGACCCACGGCGTGCATGCAGTCCTCCCAATCCAAAATCTAATTTTGGTAAACACAGTTTATTCATAATGAATTATTATCAGATGACCACAGAATAAAGGACGGTTGTCTATACCTGGCCAATCCGGTGTTCCCAGCCCATGCGTTTAACTCCAGCAGTAGCCAAAATAAGAGCTGAATAAACCCCGTCTGGATTGTCTAGCTTTGCCAAACGCGTATTCAAATTCCCTCGAACGTCGATAAACAATAACTGAGGATATCTTCGTTTCAATTGAGCAATTCGTCGTACAGAGCTTGTCCCTAGAATATACGTATTACATTAAGACAAACGAAAATGCTAAGGTATTGGGTTAGAAATGATTAATCATAACCATACACCGCTTACCCACATTACTACCCGCAGGTAAATCCACTAGATTGTTTACTTTAGCCTTGGGGCTGAATATCACAGCGTCTCTAGGGTCTTCCCGTCTGAAAAAAATTTGGAAAGTATAGTAAAAATGCGAATTAGTTACAAAAACACTTTATTTAACATTTGCAGAGGCAAAGAAAGTCGGTAGATAGGTCTTACTCAGATATGGCAGCTATAGTGAGTCCTTCCGGTAGCTGAGTAGGCAAATCCTTCAAAGAATGCACCACAAAGTCTATATCCTTTCTGAGCAAGGCTACCTCGAGTTCTTTGGTGAATAAGCTTTTTTCTCCAATTTTAGAAAGAGCAACGTCCAAAACCTCATCTCCCTTCGTACTGATTCCAACTGCATCAAATAAAATTAAAAGGTTATTAAATATTAAACCCCACTGCATGTGTAATGCTCCTGTTTATAATCTAGAAGTTCAATAATTATTATCATACTTATTTCAAATTCACTTCCGGGATGTATTCTCTGCAGTTCCTCCACAATCCATGCAGTCTGAATCATCGCAAGCTGCAAATGTCATAAGATACATAAAATAAAATACACAGCGACTTCATGAAATCATGTCATAAGGCCCTAAAATCAACATTTTATGGGTAGGGTTTAGGGTACATTAGCTAAAATGGAAAACTTACATGGCTTTTGCGAGAGCCAACACGAAAGTGGTGATTTCCATTCATTTTAAAAACATCCACTTCAAATTTCAAATCCACCGAAACGACTACGCCAAACCGTGGAAGGTCGAAGAATTTGGAGTTTCGAAGAGCCAAATTAGTCGCAAACTAGCTTTCCATCTCCATTTGTGCCCCACTAACCTTCCTAGTTTTTCTATCAAGTAACGCTTCCAAAAATTATGAAGTGGAAAGGAGGAATATCTTCACAGAGCGGATTAATTTCATGAGCATGAACTAACTTCTAATTTTATAGTCACATAATAGCTACACGAGACTGATTCTAATGAATGAGCTATAATGATTTATCCAATGAATTCTTCTATCGCATAATATACTATGCACCGGTATGCAAAGTTTCTTCGATTTGGGAACCACTTTAATCGTACATCTAAATTCAGTACATTTAATAACGTGGTTCTCAAAGTTAATGGAGTTTACTTTACTTTATTAAAGGCCACCTGTGCAAAGTACATGCGAGCTGTTTTTCTTAGATAGTGTCACACACAGATCTTAAGCCAACCAACTGGATTAAAAGGGTTTCATTCATTGCATATAGTCAATAGTTTGAGCAGATTTCCGCCCAAGGCTAACAGAAGTTGTAAACTAACCCATGCATTTTAATATGAATTTCTATTTCTCTGTCAGCATTCCACTTCTATTCAATACTACTTGAAGTCAAAAATATATAATGCGATCGGCTAAAAAAGAGACTCATTCATTTATACTTTTTCATGAACTATTTTGCATGGAAAATAACACTAGGAAAACAAAGGGTTCCATGATGTACGAGGTAAATCACTGACTGACAGACAGTACATTAAATCAATCAGAACAATAGCCGAATACGATATGCTTCATTACTGATTGCTCTGATGTGTATTATTTTATATTACTAATGAATCCATTTATTTGACGATTTAAATAAAACGGTGACCAATCCGTCCAAATCATTATAATAACTCTGGGAATCATTTATATTACCTGCTAATTACAACGGAGAAGTGGGGGGCTTTACTATTTTTGACATAGTTTCTTATACTGGATTTATATTAACATTTTACTACGACTGGTGGTACTTGACTTAAAGCTGTCCAATTTACAGGGCCGATGCTCCAGAAATAATTTCAATCAATTCCCTAGTGATGACAGCCTGTCGCGTCCTGTTGAACAGGAGAGACAGCTTGTCAATCATTTCACCGGCGTTTTTGCTAGCGTTGTCCATAGCCGTCATCCTTGAAGATTGTTCGGAGCAAGCGTTTTCCTTCATTGTGAAGTAAATTTGAGAGGCTAAGGAATACTCCAAGTAGCTCTGGATAACGTCAGAGTCCAGCGAATCGTAGGTTGTTAGCTTGGGAGCTGAATTGATTGACGCCAAGCTGAAAATTGGCAGCTCTGATGTCTTGTATGAAACCACGCTCTTGAATTTGTTGTAGACGATCATGCCATAGTCGTATTGGAAACCAGAGGCCAAAATTTCACTCGCAACCTTTGAAGCATCCTACAAAAACGACAAAACAAATTATTACTGAATAATCATTTAATAAACGGAGAAAAAGTAAAAGACTTGACTCAAAACAAACCTCAAACTGTGGAGGCTTTCGTCCAAGTTCTTTGCATGCGAACAAGATATTCTTTCCAAAAAGTCGCTGAAGAATACCCCTGGCTTTGTCTCCGACGCAGACAACCTTAACGTTCTCGGAGTCATTTTGCAATTGATTCTGTACATAAAATATTAAATCTTTGAATACAATATTCCACTATTTTACAATTCAAAGGTCAAATAATTGCTGCAATAATTACTCTAATAAGACGACAAACAGAAGAGTGGATAGCCCCACAAAGACCTCGATCAGAGGAGATGGCAATAACTAGCTTATTCTTGGCATCTTCAGGGACGGTCACTTCCGCTTTCTCGTAGAAAGCCTGTGAACCATCTCCGAAAGGTCGTGCTGCACGGAGTTCTCGTTCCGCCCTAGCGTATTTCGCAGCCGACACCATCTTCATGGATTGTGTGATTTTTCGAATGTTCTTCACAGATTTCAAACGAAGAGAAATGTGCTTTAGGGTAGCCATTCCTCGTTGTTGGGATTGGTTCCATGCTGGAACGGCTTGGATCAACAGTAAGCTCTTCTGGCCCAGCATATTCGCCCTTTTTAGATCAAACCTGAATGAAAAACACAGAAATACTGATAATCTCATCACCAAGCTGACAAAAACATGTACCTCCATCCAACCCTAAAACCCCACAGCCCATAATCAAGCATTTATTTACCTCAAGCGCCGCCTAAATCTAAGATAAATACCTCATTAAACACAGACTCACAGCCACAGCACTGATAGTGATAATCACTAAACCACGGGAAAACGTAGATTTCTAACTTCAAATTCCAAATTCATCCGTCGCCTAAATTAAAAACCACCCCGTACTCCAAACCAGCCTCTTTTACGCTTAAAACCCCTCAAAACGACGATAACCTTTAACCTTTAGCCTAACCTCAAAATAATACCCCAAAACCACACCCACTTCATCCCCTTCCTTGCCATCCCAAAACATAAAAAAAATCCCAAAATCTGTCCACCTCTAACCACCTCCGCTAATCTCCCTCCACCACACCCAAACCCCCCCCCTTTCCCAACCTTAAAATAAAGACCACACCCATAAAGATAAGCACTTACCGTTCTTTTGAGCGATGATAAGGTAAAAAGAATGGAGGATGAACGAAGGCCGGGTCAGCTGCAGCAAAAGTACTACAAATCCGAATTTATTTCTAGAGAAGGCCCTCTGGAGCATTGAAAGGGCGACTTGAGAAATCACGTGACCGGTAGACGTGCGAGGGTTAAAGTCGGACACGCTGGGGCAAGCCGTCTATTCCTCGTGGTTTCTCTATAAAAAAAATACGGAAATCGCTCTCTTTTTTTTGTTGTTGTTTATTTCGAAACTTTTTCGAAAAAGTGGTCATTTTTTGCAAAAAAGTGTGTTTCCCAAGTTCCAGTTGTTCCGGAGTATAAAAAGAAAAGATGGGTCGACCAGGTGAGGGATTTGGTATTGATTTGTTCGGCTTACAAAAAAAGAGTCCTTTTTATTTTTTTTTATTTTTTATTTTGTTTTTGAAAAGTTTGTTGGATTGAGGTTGAAATTTGATTTGTTGTTTTTTTCAGGTTTTGGTGGAGGAGGAAGAGGAGGTGATCGTGGGGGACGAGGTGGAGGTGGCCGTGGAGGGGGACGGGGGTTTGGGGGAGGTGGCCGTGGTGGATTTGGCGGAGGTGGTCGCGGTGGTGATCGTGGGGGTGGTCGAGGGCGTGGAGGTGCAGTTTGATTTAATATTGAGTGCTTGAGGGTTGTGCTTGTTTTTAAACGGTTTTTGTATTGTAGGAGGTGGTTTCCGAGGAGGTCGTGGTGGTGGAGGAAGGGGTGGACGAGGTAATTTAATTTTTAAATGAGTTGTCTAAAGTGAGAAGAGAGGACAGGATATAATTGATATAATCGTAAAAGGTGGTGGAATGGGCGGTGGGAAGAATGTGATAATCGAGCCCCATCGTCACCCCGGAGTGTTCATTGCGAGGGGGAAAGAGGATGCCCTCGTCACCAGGAATATGGCTGTTGGTGATTCTGTCTATGGAGAGAAGCGTATCTCTGTTGATGTATGGGTAGCAGTAGCAGCAGACTTTTACTGAAATTATTGTGGTAATACTTATGGCAGGAAGTAACCGGAGTATTTATTACAGGGTGAGGATGGTACAAAAATTGAGTACCGAGTATGGAATCCCTTCAGATCTAAGTTGGCTGCTGCTATTCTTGGCGGTGTAGACCAGATTCATATGCATCCAGGAAGCAAGGTTTTATACATCGGTGCTGCTTCGGGTACCACGGTCTCCCATGTTTCGGATATTGTTGGACCGGTAAAATTTCTTGTCCTTATACTTCTTACACAGCTTTGTGCTTCCTTTCAAAGTCTTTCTATTCTTCTGAAGTTTTATAACGACAAATGTTAATTGTAGGAAGGATTAGTGTATGCAGTGGAGTTTTCCCATAGATCCGGTCGTGATCTTCTAAACGTTGCCAAGAAAAGGACAAACATTATTCCAATCATTGAAGATGCTCGGCATCCTCACAAGTACAGGATGTTAGTTGGAATGGTAGATTGTGTATTTGCTGATGTTGCTCAGCCTGACCAAGCTCGAATTGTTGCTTTGAATTCCCAGTACTTTTTAAAGAACGGAGGTCATTTTGTCATTTCTATAAAGGTACCATAGATTTTTTAAAAAGTATTAGATTCATTAGCGAGTGTGTTTATAACAAAATGTCGTTGGATGTCTTTCAGGCGAATTGCATCGACTCCACCGCCGAACCTGAAGCAGTCTTTGCTGGGGAGGTAAAGAAGATGCAAGCTGAGAAAATGAAACCGCAAGAACAACTGACATTGGAACCTTACGAAAGAGATCACGCAGTTGTAGTAGGCGTTTACAGAGCGCCTCCTAAAAGCAAGACTGGATAATCAAAAGTCATCTTAGTTGGACAACAAATTCTTCTATTCTTGCAAGTTTTGTGACGAAATCATTTCCTACAATATTGTTTTTTACAAATATGATCCGTCTTAACTCTTTGAATTTAACTTCCATCCAGGCCAAGTCAAGCTCAAGGTTCTCTCTAAGTTATATAATCCTAGGGATTTTTGTGTTCTGAGCTTGACTGTTTTAGTTTACTCGTTAGATAATGTATTAGACTTCTACAACAAAACATAATATAAAACTAATTATTACCACCATCGCATAACCTAAAGTTAAACTAGTTTTTAAGAAGGCAAGTATGCAAACATCTAATACGCCGTTTTTTCTTACGATTTAAAATTAAACGACCATAGTTTTTGAACTGTATTCAAGTTTCGCTTCCTTTCTGGAGTTAATTAACTTCAATTTTAACATCATTATCATTATAAGAGCATGCATGGACAGCTTCCAGCTTCGGCTAATTAACTTCTAATTTAACCGTCATCAATCATCAAATCAAATCCATTCCATCCATATGGATATTTATCATCATCTTTCTTTCTTGACAAGATCACGACTGGTTATGGGTTTATTCCTGTGAAGTACATAGATCTGTGCGTGTGTCAAATACTATTCGCAGTGACAAGGTCAGTCAAAGGTCAAGCACGTTAAGGTCAGAAGGTCACCGAGGCTATAATAGTAGGAAGTAGCTCACTTCAGCCATTCGACTATTAATTATTGGAGGATTGAGCAACAACCTGTGGCGGCCCACTTCGTTTGAACTTTTAGAAGATCCACGTAGTGAAAGCTGTGTTCAATTTCAAAAGACCAAACGGGATATTTTAATTTTTAGCGACAGCGCGACAGAATTGACAGTTTTTAATAATTTTTATTTTTTTTCGTTTAAATACTAGCAGATAAGCCCATTTTATTTGATGGTCGTTGTATTTCCCAACTGTATTTTATATTCTCCGTGTATTTTAAATCATAGCGTAGCAGTAGGACTAGGACTTAACTTTCTAGAAGGCTATAAATAGACGGAAACGAGGTCGACGATATAAATAAAATATGAAACCCGTTTTGATAACGCTGCTTACGCTGCTCATAGTTGACTACAATGAGATAACGTTTGCCCAACAACAGCCCGGAGGTCGGGTAGCACCCGGGGTACCTCCCGGGCAGTACCAACACCAGCAGTACAACGCTCCGCCACCCCCACACCACGTGGGGCAGCCCCCTCAGCAGTACCAACAACAGCAGCAACAGTTCCAACAAGTTCCGCAACATCAGCCACCCCCACCGCAGGTAAATGTATGTTAGATTAGATATATGATGACTTTACAAATTAAGATAAGCGGCTTATCGAATTTTTTTTACCGGTTTTTAGGGGTTTCAAGGACAGCAGCAACAGTTCCCACCACCACCACCTCAACATCATCAGCAAGCACCACCTCCGCAGCACCAAGGGGTTCCTCAGGGTCACGCACATGAACATGGGCACCACGGCGGTCCCGGACAGCTTTTAGACGCTTCCAATATTAACCAAGAAAGACAGTAAGTTTCAAAAAGCCTTGTTTTTAAAGAATTATAGTTTCTAATTGATATATTTTCTGGTTTTTAGGCATATTCAAGAGCACATGGAAGTCCCGATTGACACATCTCAAATGTCTGAACAGGAGCTCCAGTTCCATTATTTTAAAATGCATGACGCTGACAATAATAATAAACTGGATGGATGTGAACTTGTCAAAAGTCTGATTCATTGGCACGGTAAGTTAGCCTTAAATCGAGTAGGAAGGCGTAGAAATTGCTGAAAATATTCGCTGTATTTTTATACTTGGTCGGTGGAATCGAATTATCTACGGCTTTCGCCTGATAAATGCTAAATATTTTTTGCATTTATTATTATTTTAGGGTCTCATCTTCCTTATGATTTATCTTCAAACCTTTTAGGGTTTTCTTCGTTTCTTGAGCGTATGTCTAGTTTCTTGGATCTTTTGAATTGTGTTTCTCTCAGTTTTGGGATTTACTTCGTTGTTGCTAATTTTTCAAGTTTTTCTTCGTTTAGCCTCATGCCTCACTATCTTAACCCTCTTTCTGACAATTCTAGTGTTGCATAGCTAGCGCAGCGTCTTTGTTTTATGAATTCTGCGTACTGCAATTTATTGTACCTTGGGACGTACGTAATGCGTGTAGCGTTGATATCTTGAGTGTATGCTTGATTAACTTAGTTTCCATTAATGCCATGTAATTATAAAACATATTGATGTTTATGTTGTCATCAGACCAATCTAATCACGATCCCAAAGCTGGAGTGCCCATTCCGGAGCCAAAAATATTCCACGATGACGAACTTGTCAATATGATTGATCCCATTCTGTCTAACGATGATAAAAATGGTGATGGGTTCATTGATTATGGAGAATTCAGTTTGGTTAGTGTGACATCTTGAGCTCTTTTTCTTGTTTAAAAACTGTCGTACCATTTCCAATAACCAGTTGTACTTTTTCTTATCCTCTATTCTACTTTTTTTTACAGGCACAAGCGTCCGCAGCCGCGAGAGCAAAAACTACTCCTCATGCATAGATATTCATTTCTTGATCTTTCTTATCTCATGCGATTACTTTATTTTTTTGAAATAATTGTCGACAAATAAAGCATTTTAACATTGGCATTGGTCCATTTCATGTAAATACACATTGCCTCTTTTCTAGCATATTGGAAGTCTAGTCTTGTCAGTTTCTATGATCTTTCTTTAGTTATAAAACTTCAGCCTTTCTGTTTAATTATTTACTACCATAATCATGCATGCGAATCTACTAATCAAGTTAGCTATTGATTGGCGTAAAATTGTACTGATTGCGGCTTTAAGATAACTTCAATTGCAGAAATTAAACAGAAATAACGTCTCTAAAATCCAATTGCTCTACTCATAGATCATGAAAAAGAGGAATCTGCTGCAGAGGATATGAATCTTTCTTTAAATGATGTTCAGTTGAGCAAAGTTGTGGACCAAGTTCTAGATTACGACATGAATGATGACGGATACATTACATTTGGAGAGTTTAGGAATGCTCAAGCTGCAACAGAGATTGAAAACAATAAACCCAAAAAGTGTCGGACTTGTGGCGATTGAGCTAGACATTAAAAAAGTAGAGTTCCAAAACTCTTGTTTGATGGGCCTTTTATTGACAAGAATTACTTCTGCGTGCCAATTGACATTAATAATACTCATGCCAGTAAAGCTTGTAAAACTACAGGAAACAAGCATCATATTTGAAACAAATTGGCTGTCGAATAGACCACACAATCATTTTATACAGTATAATAAAAATAAAGCTTAAATAAATATCAATTTCGATTTCGTAGCTAGAAACGATATGGAATATCACCCATGAATAATATTTACTTTAGTGAGCAGAGGACGATGAAGAGCCTAAATCCTTGAACCATCCAGTGATTGATTTCTTTTTAATTCTTTGTTTTAGTCCAGTATCTGAACTTTCAGATTCTGATCTAGTTGTAGGACTAATCGTATCCGGAGACGGGCTAGAAAACGGATCATTTTCCGAAGTCTTGCTGTTCTCATCACGAATAATACCTTCACTTTTTATGTTTTCAATGACGGTTTGGTCCAAAGGAGTCTGAGAAAACCTGTCCTCTTCATCGTCAATTTCTTCAAACTCTATAGGCTCATTCTTAAGATCGTTGAGAACCCCCTCACTATCCATCAGATTGGATCCTAATGAATGCTTCCTTGTTAGTACTGCCAACGTTGAAGTGGGTGGTTCCGATGCAGTGCTTTCACTATTTACAGCTATCATTTCTTCATTAAAATTTACGCTGAGAATACTAACTGTGCTGTTAGCCTGAAGCAATTTGATATCATCATGATAATCTGTGGGAAGGGGTGGAAGAACTTCGTTGATACTTGCGATTGACGGGCGAGGACTGTGACTTGCACTGTACGATCGACTAAATTTAACTCCCTTCATGGGTTTCAAATCTGGCAAGTTATCATTTTGCATTAACGGCTGCTCTCTTGGAGGAACAGGACTGGAAGACTTTTCTGGTTTTATCGCAAGTAGAGCATCTGCAGAGGCGGAAGTGACTTCTGCTTGCTGCTGTTGATTTCCAAAACCGGGTAGAGGAACAGTATGATTTGGACTTGTGGTACTTGCAACGTGCTGATCGATTAGATCACATGCTTTCCCTATAATAGAAAAAAGATTATAAAGACCCCGTAAAACTACATAAGAATATTCTTAATTAAAAAACAATTACCTAACAAGATGATAGAGTTTAGCGTTCTGAAACTAGCCAGGGCTAAAAATCCAATGAGGGTTAGAATCACAGTTCCCATATCCCCGTGGCTTACACAAGGACGAAGAACCCTTGCTAGAACAACGGCCAAAGGCAAAGGAACGAATCCAAGTCTTCGTCCAACCATATCGGAGTGGTCGGAAAATGCTTTTCTCTGTTTGGTTTGGGCAAGATCATATGCCAATGATAGAGTGTACTCACGATACACCTGTAGGATATGAATTCCCATTAGTAATCGTCGTTTTAATCGTCATTAGTCGTTTTAATTCCAGTTCCAATAATTCAATCATTTTATATTTGTACGTACCTCGGACGGTATTTCATTAAATCTTGTAATGAAAGCATGCTTAACCCAGTCAACGCCAAGTTCCGCGAGCAGAACCATCAAACAATCGGGAAATAGTACCCAAAATCGAGACTCTTCCCATGAATATTCTCTCATGGTCTGCACGCAAACGACCAATAAAAGTACACATAAATGAAAGCGCTCTCTTATATCACTGCATGAAACCTGCCAACATAATTACACAAATTCAATATAAAATACTAGGCAGGCATCATGGAACGAACCAGACTTAAATTAAATTCCACATACCTGAAATAAGTTAATTTTGTCAAACTTTTTGAACACAGCTCCTTTCAGCTCAACGAAATTATTCGACATCATCACAGTAAGCAATGCCCGATTACTGGCATTAATAGCTACAGATAAAGTTGTTCCCTGAAGCAGAATAACTAAAGCATGGCCAAAAACTGCCAAAAGGGTCAACAAGATGTGAGCAGTTAATCCCATATGCTTCTGCTTCAGAGACTTCTTAGGACATTCTTCAGTCGCAGTTAACAATAGAGCGTCTACAATAAAAT
>JAQFZX010002525.1:0-18460 GCA_034682405.1 Hydroisotoma schaefferi | reverse complement strand
TGAGATTAAAAAATACCTATCGAAATAATAAAAAACTGGAGAGCAAAAAAAGTGTGTTCTGTTGGCAGCTCAGTTGTCCTGTTCTCGTTGTTGTGGCATTCATTTGGTAGTAGAGTCTCTTTCTGTCCCACCGTGACCTTAGTAAGGTCATAACTTTGGACCTGAGTGTCACAGAACAATTTTGATCATTGTTTTGAAATGTCCTAGTTAGTACCTTTCCAACGTAATCATGGTTGATAGGGGTTAGCATAAATGAAATTATGACCTTTTCCCCTGGGGGTGTGACCGATTTCGTTCATATTCAAACTTCACATTGGTCGGGACCCCATGTACCGATATCCGAAAGCGGAATATGAAAAAGTTGAACCGTTTTGGCGTGAGTGAGTGGAGACAGACGTACGTACAGATGGACGTACAGAAAGTGCATTCGCATAAAGGGATTTCATCCCTTGAATGCTCACGTTTCAGCGCCTAAACGGTTGCACTTTTTCAACTTCCGTTTTCAGATATCAACATATGACGTCCCGACACAGATCAAGTTTGAAGATAAGCAAAATCGGTCGCACACCATGAGGTGACCACATTTTTTGTCACTGATAACCCCCTTTAAGTATGGTATCGCTTTAAAGATATTTACTGGGGCATTTGAAAACCTGTCTCGAAATTGTTCTGCGATCCCGGGGGCCAACCAATGGTCACGATGGGGCAAGTTGAGACTCTAGTGCTAAATGGTACCACAAAGCGTAGGGGTCTCCGGGGACATTTCGTGCGCTCACTACGGACACATCGCGCGCCCATTCGGGACGCATTGCGCGCTCACTCCGGCCACATCGCGCGTTCACTCCGGACACATTGCGTGCTCACTCCGGACACATTGCGTGCTCACTCTGGACACATCGCGCGCTCACTTCGGAAACATCGCGCGTTCACTCCGGACACATCGCACGCTCACTCCGGAGACATCGCGCGCTCATTCGGGACGCATTGCGCGCGCACTCCGGCCACATCGCGCGTTCACTCCGGACACATCCGGATCCCTTTCATCCCTTTGCTACGCACGTTTACAACGGTTTATTCACAAAGTAACTGGATTGTACTGCTGGAATTTTACTGGTGGGGACGGGGAGTGAAGAATTCAGTACGTGTAAAACATTTATTTTAGACTGTCTGTACACAAAAGTCACTTTATAGTTCAGCTTTTAGCTTTTCTTGATGCAAGACAGCTATTTAATGCGATTATTTCACGAAACAGGATACATTAGGGAGTGTAAAATATTAAAAATGCGTCAATCCTACTTTCTCGCTGAACATATAATACCTCAAATGCTTAAGAAATTGCGACATTTAAAAATGGTAAATACCCACTCAGCTCCAACTGCCTTACTAAAAGCTAAGATAAGTATAATTTATTAATAGTGTGTGAATATCAAATTCTGTAATCAAACTAACCCATATGCTTATCTACTATAACGATATTCAACTTTCTCTTGTGATAAACTACTTACACCACTCATAAGCTAACTTTCTACCGTGAAATTGTACATGCAATTGTATTACTACTCCCCTGCCTGAATCAAACTTCTAAGTTAAAGCTTTTCCCCCAAAGCTGACTGCTGTAAAGCTGCTTTGCTTGTAATAAGCAACAACTCGTTTATTTCTATTCTCGGTTGTGATAATAACATTCCTAACTGCTCTCAGAGGACTTGCATAAATTTAAAGCAGATTCAATCTTGAACTACAATTTCCATTTTACACCACTATACCCAAACTTTGTATACACTTTTACCCCAGGAATAACTGTAGTTGTACAATGTGAACATCAATTGAAGATGCACAGAAGGGAAAGGATCTTGCCCTGGCTGACAGGAGTAGGAGTGGTAGTGGTGGAGGGAATGAATGTTGTAGTTAAAGTTGTAGAACTGAAATAGCAAAGTCAGGATTGAGCGGATGATGATGAAGATGAGACGATGAACCTCTCCCGGTATAAAACTTTCATCTTCCACTCACAACTATGACCTGCAAGCTTTACTCTTTTATTCTCATTGAGTTTCCCCTTAATAAGTCAGAGGACGAGGAATGGAGTACCGTGTAGTAGTAAAAGCAGACTGAAGTATGAAATGAAGTATGTAGAGCCAGCCCTTAATTTCACAGAGCGGAGGATTGAATAAAAGGAATTAAGGGTCGTTAGCTTTTCTGTTGAGAGTCATCGTCTATCAGGATGATAAAGTTGAGGGCTTTTGTCATTCAGTACTCACTACCGTAGTAAGTGTAACGTAGCCATGAAGCATGTGAGGATCCCAAAGTATTGTACGATAATGTACCTACGCACTTACATTACATACCTAGGAGGCGGAGATGTAGAGTGGAAAGAAGGTCGATGTCGATCCCCGTTCAAGATCCGCTCGATTGATACAAAGCGATGGGATATTTTGTAATGGCTTCGTGAAACTCAACAATCCCTTAGGTTACTTTTGTGAGGAATTATTTATTTGAGTGGTGGAAGAATTCATGCTTAACGTAGTACTACTACGCTAGTACCGTAAACTTCTGCATACATCCACCACTTTGAGGGGTATACTTATCTTTAGTTATGTTACACCATGCAATCTTATGGGCGGAAGGGCAGAATAAAAGTTCACGCACAGGGAGTACTCCAAATAAGTTTATAGGAGAAAGTATTAAAATATAAGTTGAGCTTTAGGAGAAAGCGTACCGTGGTCAGTGAGTCTGATTAACATTGGAATAAGTAGATTTATTCAATCACACATGAACTCAGAGGATACTAAGACAATTAATCTTGGACTTATGTGGTGTAATAATTAAACTCCAGACTTGTTCTACTCAGTTAATCTCAAACACACGGATAGGAAGGCAGGAAGAAGGGCAGGGAAGAGGGTGGAGATGGATTTGGATGTATTGTCGAGGAAAATGTTGAGCATAAGCTTAATAGTGGTATTTATTTGTTGCCGATAAAGTATTAATATGAGTAAACGTAGTTGTCCTAGAAACAGTAGTACCACTACGCAATGGTAGTATGAAAATACTCTGGTGTATGGAAATCGGAGTTGATTGTAGGAATTACGGGTGTCTGCCCTGTCAGTTATCTCTCTTGGATTTATTAACGGGCGGATTACAACAGCTAGTACTACCAAATTACATTCACAATTTATTATCGGTAAAATTGTATCTATAAACCTTTTACCGGGTCGCCGTGTTGGTAATATGTTACATTGTCCTATGTACAAAATAGGGATGGATTGCAATAGTTTGTAGTATCAGATCGTCTAGGCACCCGTTGTGCATATTCAGCTCGTATCAAATCCATACTACTATTTAAATGTAGTACGTCGTCTTCAGGAGAAGCAATGAACTAGATACAACTAGTGTGATTCAGTGAACCATAAAGAGGAAAAAATTCTTGGAGGAGGCTAAGTTATTTCAATCCGTTTGAAGGGTTGTGTGTTTAGGCCTCTGGACCAGATTGAAATGGTAACTTTCCCCTTTCTTGATTTGGATGTATATTAGAGCACCAATACGTATCACCATATGTACTCTACTCGAATTTTGCCTTTAAAACGTGTATGCAGTTCGATTGAATGCATGGCTAGCGTCTTGGCAAATATTTGAGGTTTACTTTGCGAATAAAATGTGGACATATTCAGGGGCAGACCTTCTGTAGGATACGTTTATGAATATGATTGAATTAACAATTTATCTAACTTGCTTCTGAGTGGGTCTTGTGTACATGTTGACATTCGCAAATGCATGAAAGGTTGGATTTTATAATTGGCAAGGACCATCATCATATCATCATCCACTCTTAATACTGGCTTTGGATTACATTTTTATTCATAACCTTGCCCGGGCTTTGAAAGTTATTTGGAAGAGGTTGTTTTGTAAAGGAAGGAGAATCAGTCCTCAGGAAATAATGATCGTTGGTTGAGTGAGTCTTATTAAATAAAAGTGCTTCAAAGTCGTCATCAGTACTGGCAACTGCTACGAAGAGGAATGGGAAAGGAGATCTTATAGGTGAACTCGTGAACTGCACCATCATAGTTTTTCGTTATTTTATTTTTTAATAATCAATACGGCTTGCCCATCGTCAACTTTTTCACCCCCTTAGCCTCATCATAAGCCACAACTATTAAACAGAAATTGTGATTGTGAACAAGCTTCTTCCTATTCATCATGTACCATCATACTACCAGATCAGATAATATCAGTTATGTTTGCCTAGATTATCATATTATTATACATGGAATCCATATTCGTCGCATGGGTTCCAGGTTTTCTATCTTCTTCATGATTAATGACCCAATCCATACTGCCGTCCAGTTTCCTATACAATCATGCATAAATGCGTCCTCTTATTCAAGTTAACCCAGGCACAACTTTTACTCCAGACCTGAAATAATTATACCGTTTCTCCGCCATATAAATCATGTATTATTGCTTTTTTGCAGCGCATACTTTGAATATGTATAACTTGGAATCGTATCCGTACGAATTTTTAATTTAAACCATTGCTTGCTGCCGGCTGTTAAAAAGAAAGCTACAGCTAAAAGGTAGCTTTAGGTAGTTGGTTGGTTGGTTTCTACAAACAAATGTACGTTAAAGCCTCTTTCCATCTCTAGAGTCGTTCTGTTTTCCTTCAAACTAATTTATCCTTAGCTTTAAATTGCTAGAATTTCATTTAACGGAGCAGAAAAAGTTTTGAATACCAGACCAGTGGGCCTCGTTTCACCATAGCTTTTCACTTTTTACCTTTCACAATTTCATGAAAAGTGAAAAAATTGCGGTTCACCAGGGCCTCGTTTCACCATAGCTTTTCACTTTTTACCTTTCACAATTTCATGAAAAGTGAAAAAATTGCGGTTCACCAGGCTACTATAAAAAGTGAAAGGTGAAAAGGAAATTTGGGACATGAAAAGTTGCCATGTTACTAATTGGGTTTCACCATTGATTAATTTTGTCAAGTGAAAGGTGAATATCCTTTCACTTTTCAATAATTTCTGAAAGGACTTCACACACATTGCACAGGTGTTTCATAGTTCGCAAAGTGGTTGTTTTTTGTTAATTTTCAAACTATTTCATAAGAATCCGGTCAGAATAGTACAAAACCTATACAAAATGGAGAACATTCTCAATCTCCCAATTTGGTCAAGCAGTGAGGACGACTCGGACGACGACTTTAGGGCCCCAAAGCGACAGAAGATCTTTCGTGTACAGACCAACTTCTTTACTTTGGAAGGAGGCGATTTCAAGGAGCGATTTCGGTTACGGAGAGACGAAGTTGAATTTGTTTTGGAGCATATTGGAGGTTATCTACTCCACCCTTCAACTAAAAACAGAGCTCTATCTCCCGCGCATCAACTTCTGACGACTTTGCACTGGCTTGGAACCGGAAGTCAGTATCATTCTATTGGAGACATGCATGGAATAAGTAAAGCTACGGTCTGCAGAGTTATAAGGCGAGTAGTGAACACTGTCGTGAATAACATGTTTCAAACTGTTGTCTCTTGGCCGGAGAACGTGGATAACATTCCATTGGATTTTTTTCGAAAAGGGGGGTTTCCAAGTGTATGTGGTTGCGTCGATGGGAGTCTCATACCAATAGACGCTCCTAGCTTAAATGAAGCTTCATATGTTGACCGACACGGAGATCACAGCTTGAACATCATGTTCATTACTGGTGCTGACTTAACTATATTCTACTGCTCAGCCCGTTGGCCCGGTGCAGTGCACGACTCTAGGGTCCTCAGAAACTCTACAATCCATGACAGGTTTGAAGAAGGATGGAGACCTTTTCCCGGAGCAGTATTGCTGGGTAACTAATATACTAATATATAATAAAAAACCTTAATTTCCATGCAAAATGCAGCTAAAGAGTAATTTTCATTACCATTTTTGCAGGCGACAGTGGTTATGCTATGAAGGATTGGCTGATTACTCCCTACTACCGTAACCTAGATAATCCTGTGGAACAACGGTTTAACCGAGCCCATAAAGCGACCCGAAGATTAGTAGAAAATGTCTACGGGATAATCAAGGAACGTTTCCCATGCCTAAACCACATGCGATTGGATCCTGCATTTGTGGGACGGATAGTGATGGCTTGTTCAGTTTTTCACAATATTGCTACAAAAGATGATTTTGTCTACATTAACAATCAAGAAGATTTAGAAGAGGTAGTTGTCAATGAAAATGTGGGCGTGGGAAGGGTTGATGAGTTATTGGCATTCTTTATTTAATGAAGATCTAATTAATTTCTTATTGATTGGCTTAATTTGTATTATAAATCTAAAGATACTTGCATTAATTTCGTTTTTATTAATAAATGCATGTCTACTGTTTAGCATTTGGTTGAATAATCTTTATTTTAATGTAGCTAACCATTACAACACTAAATATATTTCAATATAATATATTCAAATTTATGAATTAAAAGATAAGTTAAGCATTTAATTAAACGTTTACATAAGAGGTTTGGTAAACTCAGAAGGTGGTAATCCGAGACTTTTTTCCAACTGCATCAACTCTAGCTGGACTTTATACTTTGAAGCGTCAATCAGGGCAATTTTTGCTTCCCTCTCCTTACATTTAAGTTCAAAAATCTTTTCATTGTTAGAGTACAGCTTCGTTTTCTTCTTAGGTGGTTGATTGGATCTGTTAGAAACGTTATCTGGGCCTGATAAGGTCTCCTCATCGTCGTCGACAGTGTCACCAACAAGGTCTACAGAAACGGGAACGTGATTGCCTGACTCTCCGATGCTTAGACCCTCAATAAGGGGAGATAACTTTCCGACGATTTCCAAAATCATTTCTTCGGATTCATCCAGAACCTTTTTTTTGCCCCCTGCTGTACCCGTTTTCCTGGAATTGTCTTTTTTTTCCTAAAATATGAAAAGTAGCGGCAGGTTGGCATATTTGTTTTATAGGAGAATAATTTTTGTATTTAATGCCAATTATTATATGAGAGACTTACCAATGCTCGAGTCTTCCAAACAGCAAACAGGCTATCTCTCACGTAGGTCCAGTTACGGTCATTTTTGACCAGTTGCAGAGACTTTGCTTTAACTAGCACCTCTTCCCATGCTTCTTGTTTGTTTTTCTTATCTATTTTACTTGAAAATTGGCCGAAAAAGAGTGACTTTTTCTCCCGAATAACTTCTAGGAGGGCAAGTTTTGATTTGATATCAAATTTAGGAGGCATTTTGAAGTATTTCACAAAACTAGACAGTAAGTCTTAGAGTAAATTAGAAAAAACAAGCAACGAAAAGTGAAACTGTGGTGAAACAGAAAATATGCACATGGTGTGAAAAGTACAGGTCATTGGCATGGCAACGCTTTTCACTTTTCAAGTTTTTCATGAAATGTGAAAAGATGAGAATAAAAAGTGGTGAGACGGATTTACTTTTCACCTTTCAAATTCAGTAAAGTGAAAAGTACATAGTGAAAAGCTTTTCATTTCTATGGTGAAACGAGGCCCAGGCTACTATAAAAAGTGAAAGGTGAAAAGGAAATTTGGGACATGAAAAGTTGCCATGTTACTAATTGGGTTTCACCATTGATTAATTTTGTCAAGTGAAAGGTGAATATCCTTTCACTTTTCAATAATTTCTGAAAGGACTTCACACACATTGCACAGGTGTTTCATAGTTCGCAAAGTGGTTGTTTTTTGTTAATTTTCAAACTATTTCATAAGAATCCGGTCAGAATAGTACAAAACCTATACAAAATGGAGAACATTCTCAATCTCCCAATTTGGTCAAGCAGTGAGGACGACTCGGACGACGACTTTAGGGCCCCAAAGCGACAGAAGATCTTTCGTGTACAGACCAACTTCTTTACTTTGGAAGGAGGCGATTTCAAGGAGCGATTTCGGTTACGGAGAGACGAAGTTGAATTTGTTTTGGAGCATATTGGAGGTTATCTACTCCACCCTTCAACTAAAAACAGAGCTCTATCTCCCGCGCATCAACTTCTGACGACTTTGCACTGGCTTGGAACCGGAAGTCAGTATCATTCTATTGGAGACATGCATGGAATAAGTAAAGCTACGGTCTGCAGAGTTATAAGGCGAGTAGTGAACACTGTCGTGAATAACATGTTTCAAACTGTTGTCTCTTGGCCGGAGAACGTGGATAACATTCCATTGGATTTTTTTCGAAAAGGGGGGTTTCCAAGTGTATGTGGTTGCGTCGATGGGAGTCTCATACCAATAGACGCTCCTAGCTTAAATGAAGCTTCATATGTTGACCGACACGGAGATCACAGCTTGAACATCATGTTCATTACTGGTGCTGACTTAACTATATTCTACTGCTCAGCCCGTTGGCCCGGTGCAGTGCACGACTCTAGGGTCCTCAGAAACTCTACAATCCATGACAGGTTTGAAGAAGGATGGAGACCTTTTCCCGGAGCAGTATTGCTGGGTAACTAATATACTAATATATAATAAAAAACCTTAATTTCCATGCAAAATGCAGCTAAAGAGTAATTTTCATTACCATTTTTGCAGGCGACAGTGGTTATGCTATGAAGGATTGGCTGATTACTCCCTACTACCGTAACCTAGATAATCCTGTGGAACAACGGTTTAACCGAGCCCATAAAGCGACCCGAAGATTAGTAGAAAATGTCTACGGGATAATCAAGGAACGTTTCCCATGCCTAAACCACATGCGATTGGATCCTGCATTTGTGGGACGGATAGTGATGGCTTGTTCAGTTTTTCACAATATTGCTACAAAAGATGATTTTGTCTACATTAACAATCAAGAAGATTTAGAAGAGGTAGTTGTCAATGAAAATGTGGGCGTGGGAAGGGTTGATGAGTTATTGGCATTCTTTATTTAATGAAGATCTAATTAATTTCTTATTGATTGGCTTAATTTGTATTATAAATCTAAAGATACTTGCATTAATTTCGTTTTTATTAATAAATGCATGTCTACTGTTTAGCATTTGGTTGAATAATCTTTATTTTAATGTAGCTAACCATTACAACACTAAATATATTTCAATATAATATATTCAAATTTATGAATTAAAAGATAAGTTAAGCATTTAATTAAACGTTTACATAAGAGGTTTGGTAAACTCAGAAGGTGGTAATCCGAGACTTTTTTCCAACTGCATCAACTCTAGCTGGACTTTATACTTTGAAGCGTCAATCAGGGCAATTTTTGCTTCCCTCTCCTTACATTTAAGTTCAAAAATCTTTTCATTGTTAGAGTACAGCTTCGTTTTCTTCTTAGGTGGTTGATTGGATCTGTTAGAAACGTTATCTGGGCCTGATAAGGTCTCCTCATCGTCGTCGACAGTGTCACCAACAAGGTCTACAGAAACGGGAACGTGATTGCCTGACTCTCCGATGCTTAGACCCTCAATAAGGGGAGATAACTTTCCGACGATTTCCAAAATCATTTCTTCGGATTCATCCAGAACCTTTTTTTTGCCCCCTGCTGTACCCGTTTTCCTGGAATTGTCTTTTTTTTCCTAAAATATGAAAAGTAGCGGCAGGTTGGCATATTTGTTTTATAGGAGAATAATTTTTGTATTTAATGCCAATTATTATATGAGAGACTTACCAATGCTCGAGTCTTCCAAACAGCAAACAGGCTATCTCTCACGTAGGTCCAGTTACGGTCATTTTTGACCAGTTGCAGAGACTTTGCTTTAACTAGCACCTCTTCCCATGCTTCTTGTTTGTTTTTCTTATCTATTTTACTTGAAAATTGGCCGAAAAAGAGTGACTTTTTCTCCCGAATAACTTCTAGGAGGGCAAGTTTTGATTTGATATCAAATTTAGGAGGCATTTTGAAGTATTTCACAAAACTAGACAGTAAGTCTTAGAGTAAATTAGAAAAAACAAGCAACGAAAAGTGAAACTGTGGTGAAACAGAAAATATGCACATGGTGTGAAAAGTACAGGTCATTGGCATGGCAACGCTTTTCACTTTTCAAGTTTTTCATGAAATGTGAAAAGATGAGAATAAAAAGTGGTGAGACGGATTTACTTTTCACCTTTCAAATTCAGTAAAGTGAAAAGTACATAGTGAAAAGCTTTTCATTTCTATGGTGAAACGAGGCCCAGACGTGCTAGTGTTTGAAGCTTTCATCTTAAAATACGCAGCAGTTTGAACATTAGAAAGTTTCATGACAACGAGGAGAAAGAAATAAAGAAAGTGGAATAATAGAGAAATCTGCTGAAGAATTCAAGTCGATCCGTTTGAATATCCACGTGTAGTAAACGAGTATGACATGGTTTTTTACGATAATCATTTATTGCATAAAGTCAGAACTAGTAATAGGAGACTCGTTACGCACACCGTACAAGTTATAGAAAATCGAATAAATGAGGGTTGCAGGGGAAGCTTTGGTCGCTGGCACTAATATGCTATGTTTATTTGCCATGAAGCTTTGGAGAAAATATTGGGAGAGGTCGTAAAGTACAGAAGTGGGATGCTGAAGATTTGGTTTAATTGAAAGGAACATTAGTACATGACAAGCACGAAGTCACTGAAGTACTTACAGCGCAACACACACTTTCTATCTACCGTATTTCCCGATTTAATTCCCCTGGGGAATTATTGTTTCAAATGGCCCGAACCCCCTGGGGAATTATTGTTTCAAATGGCCCGAACCCCCTGGGGAATTATTTCGGGGTGGGGAATTATTTCAAATGAATGATTCGTCGTTTTTTATACAATTCGTTGATCCAATTTATTGTCATCAATATCATTGTCAAACCCATTTTTACAATCATTTTTACAATCTAATTTTTCTTGGATAGATTTTGAGCTATATTGTTTACTTGTAGACATGTTCGTGCTGCAATCAAGCAAAGAAAGAAGGATAGAATGAATGGTCAAAAAATAGGATGAGTTGGAACTTCAAGTTATTTTGTTACCATCCAAATTTGCATATTTTACATAAAATTAACGATTATTGTTCAGGTATGCATTATTTTCAATGACCAATGTTTAAGGATTCAGGCAGATGGCATTTGGAGGGATGGTGAATTTTTTCCCCATGGGGAATTATTTCGGGGAGGGGAATTAAATTGGGAAATACGGTACTTAATTTGAGCGTCAGTATCGAGACTTTTCCTTAGATTTATTCTAGCATAATAGCCTCACTCTTGCTCTAGAGTTGCATATACATACAGTACTGGCGTCCATAGTTATTCTAGCCCTATAGGCATGTACAAGTTTGACATAAGTTCCATTTTACCACTGCACTCAAGGCAATGTTGGGTGGTAGTATGGTTAAATGGAAAGGTGTCATAGTTTCATTGACCGTAGAGATGCAAAGGTTTAACGTTGTAGGGAAAGCTTTGTACAGTAACATTAGTAAATTTCGTATTGTGATTCCCATAAAGAGTAAAGTCGAACCAGAAGAAACACAAAAAAGAATCAGCCTTTCTCTATTCTATTTCTGAGTCCAAAGTATTTTCTCCACTTCAGATATCCTTGATGAAAAACTTCCAGCAGTATTTACCATCATTGAGTGGACGAACGGTATTTCCTCAGTATTGGTTAGCTGTTTTGTTGGCTAGTAGTGCTGGCGGTGAAGCCGAAATAGTTGTATGCATGAAGTATGTGTTGTGAGAGTGAGAATTATCCCTTCCTAAATCTTATATGCCCAAATAGTTTGCAATCTTAGCACAATTACAAAACTTCTAGTTTCTTATACCGTTCAATCCTTATTGATTCTAAGTGAAGAAGCGGTAGATGGGAAGCTGGTATTTGGGCAAGCACGTTTAAATAACTAACCTAGGAGGGTTACTTACAAGGAAGTCAACTCAGCTTTCGAAGAAAGATTTGGCCAAGCTAGGTTGGTAGGATTTAATTTCCGTCGAGCAAAAACTATGTAAATACAAATAGTACAACTTTACTTTGAGAAGCGAGTGGTTTTGCTTCTGCCCTGTCTCTGTCTGCTTAGCGTTAGTTATCTAAAGCAGTGAGTAAGTCAACGCTTATATACTAGCAATAACATGGACACTAATTGTGTTCTGTGTTTGTGTTGATCTTATGCTTGCGTAAATACTTAAAAGTACACCCAGGAGCACAGGATGAGATTGGGATATTTCATCTCTACTCTATTCCAAACTTGCTACAGAGCTCAGAAGATCGCTTTAAGGTACTTGTAATTGTTGGAATTTGCTTTGAAATCGATCCATCTACTTCAGAACTGATACACTTTCAGGGTTTTCAAAAAGGAACAACTCCCCTCTGTTGCAGAATATGATAGGAGCCCAAGTTTGTTATAAACAATTGTTGACAAAGAGGAATCCTTCGAAGTCAGGGGAGAAGTTTTTATTTAAGACTTATAAAACTTTTACTACTACATTCAAAATATTACTCTTTGTAAAAGTAAGCACATTATGATGCGTTGTATTTATTTACGAAAAATTATTTTAGGCATACCGACCTAGTTTTCACTAGATTTTTTTTTATAGAAAAACTTCTAAGTTTTTCCTAAAAGAAACATTTCTTATGGGAAAAACCAAAATGACGGGAAAATTCCGTCACAATCCCTTGCACAAAAGCGTATTTCTGATCCTGGGCGTTGACGTTACATCATACCACATCCTGCGAAATGAAGGATGGCCTGACCCTCGAATAATTCTTACTCAAGAGTCACGCACAACAAACCATCGGAGTAACTACTTGAATCCAAGTCTCTGCATGTGTACATGTGTAAGCATCATAGTAAAAAATACCATTGAGAATACAGAAGGACGGTGTAGCAAAGGAACCGGAATTGGATCAGAGAAAGCGGATGAGACCACCGAAAAAGGTTATTTATAATGTAAAAAATATCACACACACACGATTCAGTCTCAGGAATAAACACTGGGATGGAAATAATAATACATTACATTACAACATATATTAATAGTATTATGCAACCAATTTATCGTACCATTCCTTACTACATTCAAAATGTATATATTTCTTTAGCTTTTCGTAGATATGCAGATGGGCAAGGCAGTCTAACCTAAACAATCTCTGTATCTAGCACTTTTTCCTTGTTATAGTAAAAATAAGAATTGTAATAAGCATGTATAATTCCCCTTCACATCCACATTATGAAAAGGATTTTGCTACTACTCACAAACTTAAACTAAACTTTCCCTTTCACATCCTGCTTTCTTTTTTTCCATCCATCTCCATCCTCGTTCTCGCGACTTATTTTTATTCCAGCTGCAATAAAAAAAACCTCCAGTTGCTACTTCAAATCCGGGACTTCCAAAGAGAACAGCAAACGCCCTTATTTCCTTTCGGTGCTTTCCATTCCATGTCCACCAACCCAGGCAGGCAGGATCTTTTGGCATGCAATGTAAATGGAAGCAGAAGCCATTCAATTCAATCTCAATATGCTAAAAGAAGAATGAGAATTCTTTATGAGTTATTGCGTAAACAGCGATCCTTGGTTTATGATGCATGGTGACATTCCCGGGGAGGTGGTTCCTCTCTACTTTTACGTATTAGGTTTAATGTTCTTCCACTTTTAAAAACGTCTACTAATAGAACCTTTGCACCACCCAACTTTATATAATATACTTTCCTATCTTATCTATATATCTCGGAGAATTTCAATGAAAAAAATAGTGTAGAAGAACGGATGAGAAAAAATTCACGGGCAGAGAGGAATGCAAGTGGTTGTCAAAAAGGATTTTTTGGTTCTACGGTTCTTTTAGTTGTCGGTTCTTACTTTAAAAGTATATACATTAGTTATTATAATGCTGCCTTTCTATATGCTTCTTAGTTGCAATAAATAGTCACATTTTTCATCTTAAAAAAATCTACTCTGCTCTGCCTCAAAGTTTTTTGGTATGTGAGTCGTTGTCGCTGCCTTCTTAAGTAAATGCTGCTGTACGGCTGTACCTGGTGAGTTTTCTGTCCTGCATTCCACCTTCTCCTCATTCCGTTTACAGCAAAATATCCAACCCATCATACGTTCAATCTTATCGCTGAGCATTATTTTCACAGTGTAGTAAAATAAAAGTCAAGACCTAGCTACAAAGGCATTCATCTAAGTCGAAGTCGTAGATGCAGGAGAAACCGACAGGTGAGCATCAACCTTATGTTTCATCGGCCTTCAGATACCGTATTTCCCGATTTAATTCCATTGGGAATTATTTTTTCAAACTCCGATTTCCCATGGGGAAGTAGACCAGTGTGGGGAATTATTATTTGAAATGAATTTTTTGTTTAGCACCCCGACTTCTTGATATAGTAGTAATTGATATAGTTGAATGTTAGTAGTAATTTTAATTAAAATTTCCACCAAAAAATAGACTTTTTGAACTTGGTTTGCTGAATTTGTCTTTCAAAATGAAAACATTCATCAGCCGTTCCCAGTACTTCATAATTATTTTATAGCTGAAATTGAGTTGTGATGTATTTTATGTAATAGGGCCTTCAAATCAATCTCACAAATGCATAGGATGATGATTAATGCTTCGCCTATGAAAATAATCCAATTAAGTGTCTTTAAGTATGACAGCCAGGGTTTTCACGCAATGGATTTAGTGGGTATGAAGGTCAAATACGTAGTAATGACCCGAGATGGTAAATAAATGCAACGAATAACTACAAGACTTAAGTTTGCAAGGAAATTCTTAAGGGTCAAAGGAACAAGTCAGTTAATAATCGAAAGCAGTAAACTTCCTCGGTTAATCCTCGCAAGGAAATTACTGCTTAAAGTTTCCTTTCCTACTTTTATGAAGAAAAATACCTTAAATGATACGTCTTTGGGCATATTTCGACCAACGAATATCCTATTTGAATGAAGTAATCTATAAATGGCAGATCAGACTTGCGAAAGTAAAAATGAATAACGACTAACTCGATAAGGTTGAATGAATGAGCTTTTACAACCTTCGTCTTAAAGCATAATTATAGAATAGACTTAAGTTTTTAGCAGGTAATCTTCTCATCTGCATGAGCTTGAGCAGAAATACAAATTACGAGAGCTGCGCTTAGAAGAGATACTTGAGTAAACCGAGTTTCCACAACAGAACGAGTCTTCTAATTTACTTTTATGCAAAGTGTGCGTCTAAGCACAAGCACAGCTAAGTATTCAGATATGATCTCTAGTTTTAGTCAGGTTCATTGCCTTCGTCTCCAGTTTTACTCTGGAAGACGGTAATCTGAATATTGAATTTAAACTACTGACAAGTCGAAGAAAAAGGAGACTTGACGGAGGGAATAAGAATATGCAGTTGAACTAAAGAATATGAATCGTTTGAATAATAAAATTTCAGTTTAATTTTTTTAATGGCAATTTTAAACTAGAAGTAATTTTTTGTTTCATATACGTTCATTCTCTGAAGTAGTCCCTAATTTAATTACAAAAAACATTTTAAAGTTTAGTAAAAAAAAAACATTCTTTGCTTTTGCTAATTATAAATTTATTCGAAATTTTTATGGTAAAAAAACCCTTCTCAAAATTATTTTAGGTATTGCTCTTTTAAAGCGTTTAAACATCCTTTGAGAAAATTAACTTTCAACACCTCTTATTAAAAATCTCCGGGTGCAGCTGGCACAGCCCATTCCAGTGCGCTTTGGCGCATTATTTATAGAATTTTGTCTAATTTAGATGGTTTTTTCAGCGTGGGGGCCAACCCCACACCCCTGCCCTCTGTTCTATTTTCTTCTATTTTCTCTCGCCATGAGGCGTATTTGTGCATTGTTTTTTCACAATTATAATTTAAAGTATACCCAAGCAATAAAGTAAACCCACGACTAACCCCTATTTTATAACTTGCGGGGCTGCAAGCGTGTCAAAGAACGTTTATTCTGCTCGCCAAATTTTGTCTAACAATTATGGTCTAGCTTGGACACAAACTGGACGGCATCCCACGACCTACCCGTAACTTGTGCGTGCTCTCTGTGCTTATTAATATCAAAAAATCTTGTTTCAATTCCTGTTATGTTTTTGTGATTTTCATGGAGAAGTAGTAAAACATTTTTTCATCCCCATTGGTCTTCATACTTTCGATATTTGCCGAACTAATCATGTTTTTGTGATTTTCGTGGAAAAGTAGCAAAATATATTTTAGGCTGTTTAATGACCCGGTGGGGTTTTTTGACCACCACGGGTCTTTTGGTAAACGGATTTGGCTCATTTACGAACTTAACCTCCGGAATGGTAGTGTGACCCTCTATGCCAAATATTGTACCTGTATGTGAGTTATCGTGCGGGAGTTGATATTAAGCTTGGTACAAATGTGAAAGCAAAAGTCCATCAAGCAAAGTAACTAACTAAATGTATAAATGTTTTGAAAAACGAAAAAACTTCGTCAAATCCTGATTCCTTATATTTTATAACTTATTTTATTTATATGGATAATACAGAAGTAATGTGAATATCTTATACTTATGAATTTTGGTTATAGATAAAAATCAGATTGAACAGCTTTGACCTGATGGGATATTTTGCAATATCAGGGACTACAAAACTTTTAAATATGAGACTAATTACTTAAGATTGACAAATGACAACATTAAAACCTCCTCCGAACAGCTAGGCGAGCCTGTCTAAGCCTTCCTTCCTAGGATTTTCTGAAATCATGGGGGCAAAGCCCTCACACCCCTTTTACGCGTCACTTCTTCCAGTTTCTTGCATTTATAACGAACCATAAATTTTTAATGCATGCATATCTTTTATAAATAAATGGTTAGAATTTCTTACTTAGAAATGTGTAGAAAAGTTGTTTTTCAGGGGTTTGAGGACTTGAGAATTTTTTACCCCCAAGAGCTGTAAAACCTTTAGACTCGAGAATAATTACTTTAAATTGCCCAATTTTTAAACCACCTCCAAAAATGGGTTTTTGAGAATTTTACCCGTGGGAGTTGGCTTGACCCGCATGGGTATCAATACTTCGTCCGATTGTAAAAACAATTCAATAAGTTTCTTTCTGTTAACCTAGAGAAGAGACATACCAAATTTGGGGGATTTAGCTTAACCCATTCTTGAGTTATTGAGGTTCTTACCTGTGGGGGTGGCTTAACCCGTATCAATAGTTCTTCCTAGTGTCACAAAATTCAATAGGGCTCTTTCTGTTTACCTATACAATGCACATACCAGATTTGGGGAACCTAGCTCAACCCGTACTTCAGTTGTCGTGGACCCGGACAGACCCACGGACAGACGGGCACACATACATAAGCCTTAGACAGGCTAAAACAGTGGGACAAAATTCAATAGGAAGCGTTTCTTTCCAAGTTACAAATTCAATTGCATTTGGTGGACCTAGCATAATCCGTTTTTGAGTTATTGTGCCGACAGATTAACGGAAGGACTAACAGCCAATTTGGTTACATAAGTCTTGTACAGGCTTCAACGAGAACTGCGGAAAAATGTCAGTAGCTGCACTAGTTGCTATTAATGTAAAATGGGCGGTGAAAAAGTTTCATTTAGCTCAAACTACCTTAAAAGTAGTCCTGTGCAAAGTATAAATTCAAGGAAAGTAAAAGAAAACTATGTACTAGGATTGAAGATAAATTGAACCATGAATAGAACCATGTGTACTGAAAGATTCGTTGAAGCGGCGACGACAACGCGACAACTAAGAATGCTAGTGGAAGGTTTCAGCTTATCATAGACGATGCTTTAGCTTTACTTACGTCCCATTAGGCTCATTTATTCTCAAGATAAGCTCCATCGAGCTCTTTGGCCTATATATATTCAGCTAAACGGACTGACTTGACTAGACTACTACGGATAAAGTTGGACATAACTTCGCTGCTGGAAGCAGTAGGAGAATGACGGCACTTTTCGATTGAAAGGTGTTGGACCGATGATGACTCAAAGGGAGAGAATGGGAAACGATAGATAGACCGGTGAGATATGTGCATGGCGTTGGCAGATAAAAACGTGAGGACAATTCAAGGGTGGTCGTGGCTCTACATCTAGCCAGACATCTTTTCTTCCAAAAAGGGTTTTCCATCTTCATCCTCCCATCCCATTTCAGTCTACTTTATATTTTATGTCCCGTTATTTTCTACCCATGAGGCTAAGGCCCTATTAATACTTCTAGATGGTTACAAAGGATAGATGAAAATACATGGTACGATGGAGCAGGAGAGGTAGACAGAGCTAGCTTTTTAGATATCCTACCTAATTCAGTTCAACCAACCAAGTCAAAAACCTGGCTGGAACATCAAACTAGTGAAAAAGACGTAGAAGAACATTTACATAGCTTTTTTTGGTAAACACTAAGCGCAGAAGGTTTCCGTTTGTCATCTCCACAACTAACTAGAACGCTTTTTGAAAATATGCTGTTAGAAAACCAGCTCTACCCTAAATTTTGCAGAACTCGTAACTCTTATTAAGATAAACCTCTTGTTATACTCTACAATATTAAATAAACCGTTGTAAACGCGTGTAACGAAGAGGTGTAAACAACCGTTAAATGTCACTTGGGCGCGCGCGGTGTGTG